>ML294149.1:33707-58537 GCA_005239495.1 Nicotiana undulata
GGGTTTTAAAAGAAAGGTCTTCCTTCCCCCCCCCCCCCCCCCCCCCCTTCTCTCTCAAACATTCTCCCTAAAACCTAGATGACGTCATTGGAAAACCACTCGTTCATGGGTTTTCTCTGTAATTTTTGGCCCCTACCGGTCTCTCACCTCTTCTAGTTGTTAGATTATGTTGATTTATGAAAGAATCTCAAAGATATTCAACTCAGATTTTGTTCAAAATCGTTCATAAGCTTACCTATGGCCATCTCTATTTGTGAGTATTATTATCTTCGTGTTTATGGCTCGAATCTATGGTTTTAAATCATGTTTTCTTTCATATCTGTCCTTTTTTTAGAACCCTAATCTTATGCTACTTGGGTCTGTTCAGATCCTTGTAGATCTGAATTGTTTTAAGTGTTATTTGGTATTTCTCTTTGAAAAACCTTCTGTTTCTCCTTATTACAATTCGATTCCAGTATTTTCTAAAACTAGGGTCTCGTTTTAAGCTCTCTCCAAAAGGTTTTAAAACTCATACGTGTTTGAATCTGATTATCTTTACTAGTTTGACTAATTTTTGTGTATATGCTTTAAACCCTAGGTTTTTCGGCTTATTACACTGATTTTCCCGTTATTGTTTATCTCTGTCAATCAAAATAGATTGACTGATTTTATTTAGGGTTTGAATTATATTTTCCTGTTAGAATTAGTGCTTCTCTGTGATTTTACTGATTTTCCTTATTTATGACCTTTTAATTGGTACTACTTGCCTAATTTTGATTAATTAGTCTGAGTTACGGTCCGTGATTGACTTATTTACCTTATTTGAAACTCAATATGGACTTTTAATTGATTCTCCCTATTCTGAGGGGTCCCTTCCGGATTTTCTGTGTAAATTGATTAAGTTAGTTCCCCAGTTAACTGATTGATTTATTTGTATACCTTAATTTTATGAACTATGATTTATCCTTTACCTTATTTGTTTTACCTTACAAAGTGCTATATAAACTCTCATTCTGATTTCTTAAGGAACGAACACATTCAGAAAGAAACACACACACACACACACACACACACACAAACTCTTGCTCTCTTTCAAACCTGTATGTTACTTGTGTTTGCTACACTGTCTAGCTGACTGAAAGCCAAGGCTAGACTATTGGGTTCTGCGTACTTTCACCTTCCTGTTTTCTATTTTTAACTGGTATGTCTCCCCTTTTATTATCATTCTATACGCATTGAAGCAATACATATGTGCTTTCCTGTTTATTGCTTTCAATTAGCATGACTACTTCTGCCTTTCCTGTTTGTTGATTTTAATTAGCATAACTACTTTTATGTAGTTAACCTTCTATCTTTCCTGTTTGTTGATCTTAATTAGCATAAATACTTCTGTGTAATTAAATTCATGTATTTCATATTTATTGATCTTAATTAGCATGGCTACTTTTGATGCTAGGTCTTATTCAGTGTTATGTAATCTATGTGCTTCCTGTTTATGGCTCTTAATCAGCATGTCTATCCCTGATGCTATGTCCTATTCAGTGTTATGTAATCTATGTGCTTCCTGTTTATGGATCTTAATCTGCATGTCTATATCTGTTGCTATGTCCTATTCAGTATGTTGTGGAATCTGGCTGTTATAAGATGTCAACCTACTTTATGTTTCTATTAATTAGCATGCCCTTAACACTTAGGAAAGGATCTTTTCTAGTATGTCAGTATGGTTCATACACTTTAGCATGTTCTTATTTGATACAAGATACTCATCTACTTGTTTCTCAACTAGCATGTTTTCATTCTTGCCCTGTTTTATGTGTTCCTGATTAAGGACTTCCATGTTCCTAAGCCCTACTACCTTTCTCTGTGTAGTCATCTGTTTATTATTTTGTTCCCAGCATGCTATATGCCCACCTAGTGACAATTAATGAACTAAGTCAAATCTAGGCAATGTGAAACTTTGCTTGAAGTAATCATGATTCTGTTTTGTTCATTGTTTGATTGCTGAAAATCTTTGTTTGAACTCAGAGTGCTGCAATGACTCTATTTACTCCTATTTTACTTCTGTATTATTTTTCTGAAACTATCCCCTATTTTCTTATACTATTTTTAACTCCTACTCTTAGACATCTAGGGTCTTGCCCCTCCAGTGTGAGCACTGCCTAGGAGTCCATGAGACTCCTCCGAACTCTGACACACTGGGGCTGGATTTTCCAAACTTATTCACAAAATTGTTTCTTTAAAATGGTTTTTGGTGTGAGCATTGCCCTGGGTCCTTGAGGCCCTTGGGAACTTTGACACACCAGAAGACCATTTGGTGTACTATGAGATACTGGCGTACTTCAAACTTGGTTGAAGGCCTGGTTTCCAGGTTTACTGTTGGGCCTATCCATGCTCCTTATAGCATAGTAATTTCATTATGTAATTCGTTTATATATGGTCTGTTATAATAATTCTTGTAAAAATAGATATTGGGGTTATTAGTAAAACTGGAAGGGACTTTTATATAACTTTGTGGGGATCAGGTAGAAATCATACCCATAGGATTATTATGATTATCTATATGCATTAGAATCCATGTCTATAGGGCTTGTCTCATTCTTTGAAATCCTGCATTTCATATTTGCAAGAAATCCTACTTCTAGGGCATTTATCAATTCTGCATTAATAATCATGTTCTCAAACCATCATGTGTGCATTAGAAATTATGTCCCTAGGAATTCCCTTGTTGAACTTGCTTGAAAACTAGCTAACAACTTTATTCGCCTAGATATCATGCCTATAGGAAGAACATATAAAAATCAGTTTCATCACTTATCTGTAATGCCTATAAGGAATATGTATAAAAACAGTTTTGACACTTAGATATCATGTTTGTAGAGATAAACATGTAAAACTAGTTCTGTAATGCTTGTGATCATTTTTCAGCACCTAGACAACATGCCTATAGGGTCTAACAAATAAAACTTGCATGTTAAAATCAATCATCAGTTTATAATTATGGTCTGATTAACGTTTAGATGACATGTCCATAGGATATTGTGATCCACACCTAGGCAAACCTATAGGACAACTAAAAATTCTGAAGTTGTGAAACTGTGTTTTGTTTGACTGCGTATAAACTGCCCAGATTCAGGAAGTGATAAAATCAGTATGCAAACTAATTAGGTATTCACTGCCTCGCCTTAGTGAAAATGTTGCATATTCTGCTATGTGTTCATATAGATATCCTGCTATAGGACCTTAAATCATTTAAAAATTGTTTGTTTCAGGCGTGCAATTGTTTGTTTATTTGTGGAGGTAAATGTGAGCCCTTAACTGCTCCTTTTTATGTGACATCCATACCTATTTTGTTTGACGCCTAGTTTTCTCCTTTTAAGCACCATAGGTGAGTCTAGAACCACCTTAATAGAGGTCCTAAGCACCTCCAGGGCTATAGGCAAAGGACGGGTAATGCACGCATAGGGTATGTACTCGACACTATTACAACGCTTAGATAATAATTAAGGGGAGGATAATTGGGTAGTAAAGGATATGATGACATGTGCGCTAATGCTACGCGTAACACCTTTATTTGAGGAAAGTTTACCGAGTATTGCACGGAAGTGATCCTATAGGCTAATAAACCTAGGACCCCCTTTATTCCTATTTTTTCCAAAATGATCTCTATTTGTTTAAATTGCTTTATGACTAATTCACTTAAATTGAGTTTGGCCGGGACCCACCGTTGTGGACCTCGAGGGGTGACTAACACCTTCCCTCAAGGTAATTTCGAGCCCTTACCCAATCTCTGGTAATGTAAACCGGTTTATGAGTTATCTGCTTTAGGTTTCCTAACGCACCTTAAATCCGTTAGGTGGCGACTCTTCAAATTCTATACCCCTTTACCAAAAGAAAATGAGTTATCCCAAAAAATGTTGAAACTCGGACTCCGTGAGGAAAAAAGGGGGCGCGACATAAACCTTCATTGATTTTCCTATTTGTTCTTCGAACATCCGATTTACTAGGCGTTGGTAAGTGGCACCATTATTTTTTAGTCTGAATGGCTTAACGTTATAGCAGTAGGTACTGTATTTAGTGATGAAGGAAGTCTTTTCCTGATCATTTGTGTTCATCTGTATTTGGTTATACCCGGAATAGGCATCGATAAAATTGAGGATCTCGTGACCGGCCATTGCATCGATCATGCGATCGATGTTGGGCAAAGGGAAAGAGTTCTTTGGACTTTCCTTATTCAAATCTATATAGTATACACACATTCTTAATTTATTCCCTTTTTAGGGACTACCACTACGTTTTCTAACCAATCCGGGTAATTAACCTCCCGAATAGACCCTATTTTAAGGAGTTTAGAGACCTCATCTTTGATAAATGCACGTTTGACTTCGGACTAAGGTCTCCTTTTTTGCTTGACCGGAGAGAACTTTGGGTCCAAGTTCAGCTTGAGAGTGGTTATTTCTGGGGGGAGGGGGGTCCTATCATATCAAGTTGGGACCAAGCAAAACAATCTGTGTTAGATATAATGAATTGAATGAGTTTTTTCCTGAGCTCGAGGCTCAGCCCCGTGCCCAGGTATATCTTTCGATCGGCCAAGCGTTCGATCAGTACAACTTGCTCTAGTTCTTCGACTATCGATTTGATAGTGTCGAAATCATCGGGGGCTATGAAGGACCCGGGATCTCCGAAGTCATCATATTCATCTATCCCCTGCTTCTCCAGTTCTGTCGAGGCTGGTATCAATAATTTCTATTTGGCCTCGAATTTGGCCATCGGGTTCAGACCCTTCGATGTCGAAAGTGCAGATACCGGGATTACCTCGTCGACCGCGAACATTTCCTTGGCAGCCGGTTGCTTTCCATAAACTCTTTTGATTCCTCTAGGCGTTGGGAATTTCAACACCTGGTGCAGTGTTGAGGGTATTTCCCTCATATTGTGAATCAATAGTCTCCCGAACAAAGCATTGTACCTCATGTCCCCTCCGATCACGCAGAGCTTCATTTCCTGAATGGTCCCAGCGGTATTTAACGGTAATGTTATCTCCCCTTTAGTCGTCTCGCATGCCATGTTGAATCCAATTAAAAATCTAACTGCAGGCACAATTTAGTCTTGTAAACCTAGTTGTTCCATGACCCTCGATCTAATGATATTGGCCGAGTTACCTGGATCAATCAATACACACTTAACTCGAGAATTATTTATGAGTATAGATATTACCAGTGCATCGTTGTGCGGATGCACAATCCCTTCAGCATCCTCGTCGTTGAAAGACAAGATTCCCTTCGGCATTTAATCCCGATTCCATTTTTCCCTTGTAATGGATACTTTGGTGTGTTTTAGCATCGGCCCATAGGGAATGTCGATTCCACCGATGATTATGTTAATGACGTGCTGAGGTTCCTCCTGCTCGATCTGTTTATTAGAATCTCTATTCCTAAAATGGTTCTTGGCTCGGTCGCTCAGGAACTCTCGGAGATGTCCATTGTTGAATAGCCGGGCTACTTCCTCTCTTATTTGTCGGCAATTCTCTGTTTTGTGGTCGTGAGTGCCATAATATTTGCACATCAAGTTAGGATCCCTTTGGGATAGATCAGACTGTAGAGGTCGAGGCTATTTGGTATCTTTGATGCGTCTGATGGCATATACGATGGCGGCGGCGTCGATGCTAAAGTTGTACTCTGATAATCTCGGTGCTTCTTTATGCCCGATGGACCTGTCAAAACTACTTTTTCTCATGAGTTCCCAATTGTTTTGACCTCGATCACTCTCCGTTCACTTCTCATAGGGTTTCGCCCAGACCCGTTATTTCTTAAGTCCCCATTGTACGGCTGATACAGATCCCTGTTTGATCTTGGTTCCCGATCCACGTCTCTCTTGACTCTGTGTACGGTTCTGACGAGATAGATGGACCCGAAAGGGGACCCAAGCTGGTCATTTTCGGTCGTGATTTTGCATTTATATCGGTTATGCAGGCCGGCCCAGGTAAAAGTCGGATATTCTACCAGGTTTTGTTTCAACTGTTGTGAAGCCAACGAGCTTCGAGCATTGAGTCCTTGAGTCAAAGCCTGAACGGCCCAATCATCAGCGACCGGGGGCAGGTCCATCTGTTCCATTTGGAACCAGGACACGGACTCTCTGAGCATCTCATTATCCCTCTGCTTTACTTTAAAAAGGTCTAACTTCCTTGTCTCGACCTTGATAGCCCCGTCGTGTGCCTTTACGAAGGAATATGCAAGCATAGCAAACTAGTCAATAGAATTAGGAGGTAGGTTGTAATACCATATCATAGCTCCCTTTGACAGAGTTTCGAACTTCTTTAGTAAGACATACTCGATATCATCATCCTCCAAGTCATTCCCTTTGATGGCGCACGTATAGGAGGTCACATGCTCATTTGGGTCGGTCGTTCCGTTGTACTTACGAATCTCGGGCATGCAGAACTTCTTAGGTATCGGCTTCAGAGCCGCGCTCGGATGAAAATCTTTTTGCATGAACTTCTTGGAATCAAGGCTTTTTAATATCGGCGGTGCTCCTAGAATTTGGTCGACCTTGAAATTGTATGTTTCCACCTTTTTGTCATTGGCTTCGATTTTCTTCTCTCTTGATTCTACCCGTTTTGTCAGCTCCTTGATCATCTTTATGATTTCAAAGTTGGTCACCGATTCATTTTCATTCGGCCTCTCCGTGACCGGTTCATTTATGCGGGTAACTTCGGGGGATGGCTCAATCTCAATTCTGCTCAGCGCGCGGCTTTGGTTCTGCAACTGGGCTATCGCTAACTGTTGAGCCTGTAACATTTCGAAGATCACCCGTAAATTGATCCCGTCCCCTCCAATGTCTTGTGTATTTTGGGTTGTCGATTGGGCTCCACCACGGACACTATTCTCGGGGTCGGTAGGAAAATTCGCGTTGATGGCCACATGCGAGTTAGCGTCAATCGGGTCCACGACCGGAATTCTGACGGGGTCAATAGGCGGTACCTCGCCACTAGGTATTATATATATTATTATTCTCGTCGTGATGACCGGGCTCAACGTCCCCATTTAGAGGGGTTGAATGGGAGTTTGACATTTTTAGCTTTTGCATGGAATTAGAGACACTTCAATGAACAAGTATAAAATAGGGTGTGTTATAATAGCCACTATTATCCTTAGCCTTACTATGGGCGCCAAATTGTTTACCCTCAAAATCGGATAACAATTAAATTAGTAAATAGTTTTAAGGATACGCAGATTCATTTGATACAAAGCGATAAATAAAGTCAAATTGAATAAACAAAGATAAGCAGATTCAAACCACTCGAGGAAGATAGCTCAAGTCTGAAAGAAATATTTGCCCTCGATCCAGGCTCACTATAGTCAACACTGATAACAAGAACAAGAAAGCTAATAATAGAGAAAATATTAATATATTGCTTTGGAGTGTGTGTTACAATATGTTTGATGAATTATCAAATCTCCTTTATATAGTAGGGGAATCCTACTCTGGATACAACTCTATAAAAGGTAAAAATTCTCTGATTAACTGATTTTCGGTCCTTCATCGATACGTGCCGAGATCCCTGCCGTAAATCCAGCCGGTCACGGATGTTATGGTCTTCTGTTGGACGTGCTTGATTGCTATACAATGTTCCTCGAGGTCGTTCAAAGCTAGGGTCGATCCCGAACAGTGACCCCGAAATTCTCGAGGTCGGACGTCATGCCCCGAATTCTGACTCGATGAGACTGACCCCTCGATTTTGGTCCCCCGTTATCATTTCTTGAGTTTGCCTTATTTGTCGAAGACCGGGGTGTACTACGAACCTGGTTTTACCCGTATACAAACTTTAATAGTAAAATTTTATAATGTTATCACTGTATAAAATACAAATTCTATTAGAAATAGTCTAATCTACAAGTCCTTGTTATGAGTTTATGGTATTGCATGCTTTAGTGAATAATGGCCTTACAAATCGTTTTCCTTTCCTCTTCACGAGACTTCATTTTATTATTCTAAATTTCGATAACGCCTAGTAATTCCAAGAGCACCCCAAAAAATATATCATTTTATTGTTGGAAGTTGAAAGCACAAGACAGACCTTTCAGCATCGATCATCGACGATCTAAATTAAATAGAAAGAAAGAGGGAAGCATAACAGTTCTAAATTCACATATCTTCTTAATTAAGCTCATTAGAATGGCATGTAACCTCCAAAAATCTGTACAAATCACTCAAAATTCTCACTATATTCTAATACACTGAAGAGGAAGGATTTAACATGTCTTCGTCTTGCTGAATGCGATATTTCAAGCAAACACAAATTCTTTTTCTGGAAAGTCTTGCATCTTGTACTACTATTTTATGTCAATAGGGGTACCCTATCGTTTCAAAAAGAGAAGGGATCCCTATAGACTAACATATCACAGTATTAATAAAATTCCAAAAAATATATTTTACAAACTGTTTTTCTAATACTAACAAAAACTAATTCCATGAATTAAAAGAAGGAACGCTTAGAGGGAGCTCTGCCAACAGCTCTCATCAAGTTGCAAATTTCAAGAACTTTAGCAACTTTTGTTCCTCTCTTTGCTTCAGCAGATGCCCTTCTTTCCTCTGCCTTTCTCCTTGCTTTTGCTATATCATTCTGCATCTTCTCTAGGGCTTTTGCTCTCTTCTCCTCCAGCTTCCTCTAATTAAAGACCAAAAAGAAAAAAGACGCTAAATAAATAAATAAAAGAAAAGAAAGAAACTAGTCCCATGCATATTCTGTTGCGCATGTATTTCAATTGAAGAAATGTTCAATTATTCTGTCATAATTTCCTAACGACTCTAACTTTCATGCACGGATAGTCGAAGTAAACTTTATACTATCAAATTATCCAAAAAATAAATACTTGAAACTAGTTATAATTAATAAGTGAAATTTGTAACTTGAAAAATCAAGTAGAAAACCTAATGACATGTTGACACTAATAGTATAATATTCTGGTTATAGGTTGTATCCTTTTCAAATTGGAGAATTAGCTGACCAAAGAAACCATATCTTTGTTGCATAATAACTAACTGAAAATTGGTAATGCTGCCCGTCATGTGATAGTTGTAGAGGTTACAAGATTTGGATTTACAAGATAAACAGATAGGCAACATTTAAAAGATAATTAAGGTTTACAAATCACAGAGATTATTTATAAAATAGCTAAACTAAACTAGAATTACAAAGCGTTTGACTCCAAATATATTACTAAATTTAAGAATTCCCATCGTAGAAGGGCAGTGCAAATGGGGCAGTCAGACTATTATTGGACTCATTTAGTATCCAAATTCCAACCATATTCTCCCCATCATTACAACCTCCAATTAATTAGTGGTGTATAAAACTGGACCAATCATGTGCACAATCAATATATATTGTAGGGGGGAAAAAAATGCTCCTGATTTTTAGCAATCACGCAAACTACTGCAAATTAAGCTAATTATTAGAAGGAACAACTTAATATTATTTGACAACTAATTTTTCTTATAATTTTATTGCCAAAGTCAAATCTCAATTAATTAACGACTTTACGATAACATATAAACTCATAATCAATTTAAAAATAGAGTAAAATAAACTCTTAATCCATATAATAAACTCGGTGAAAATTTGAGCTAGTGTTGAAGAAAGCATAACTAAAGATGACCAGAAAATTAACCAACTGGAGGTTTGAAGAAAATTGGAAAACACAATGTAAAAAGATTGGGAAGAACAAATAAAGGAAAAAGTAAAACATGAAAAATATTTCATAAATACAAATTGATGTAACGTACCTCAACTTTCTTCATCCAAGAAGTAGCTTTTTGGACCTCTTCACTTTCCCAGCCAATAATAATAGCATCGTCACGCTTAAACCTGTTATTAATCTTTGAAATTTTAGCATTTTGCCATGCACTAATCTTTGATTCAACCTCTTCTTTTTTCACCCTTTGAACAGTACTAACTTCTCCATGGCTAATTCCACTCATAGAATTAATCCCACTGACCCCAGTGACGACAAGATCTCTAGAAGAAGGATTATTAATATTGTCCAAATTCAAAGGGTTATAATTATCTGGAACAATAGCTAAAGGATTTGTTTCCTCAATTGTTTCATAATCATCTTCACCAATTCTTCCCAGACTATTGTTATTATTATTATTATTGTTGTTGTTGCTGTCGTTATCGCTACCATGGTTGTTGTTAATTGAAGATCCAGCAAGAACTAAAGCATTGAACTCTCTACTCATGGTTGAGAAATTCTCACTTGATGCTATTTCTGTACTGGCTGTTGATAAATTTGTGGATGATCTATGGCTATTAGTTTCCCAAGTTTCTCTTCGACGGCCACGATTTGTTGATGGAGGCCTTGGTGGGGTCAGAGCATAGATGTCTCTGATTTGTTCTTCTTCTTGATGATCTTGATCATGATTATGTTCTTGAACAAGACTTTCTCTGCTACTACTTGCTAGGGAACTAGGTCTTTGATAATTCAACATATCAAGGTTTTTCTACTTTTGGCTTTTAGTGTGTGTTTGGGTTGAGTACTAGTAGTCGAAGGAGATGGAGGTGGTGGGGTTAAGTACAAAATAATATAGGGGAAAAAGGAAAAGAATTAATTAGATAATGTTGATTTTGTGATATGATCAAATCTAAAGAACGAGTGGAAAAGATAAATAAAAATCTAAGGATGGTCCAGCCGTACGAGCCACACATGCACGTAGGAATAGTAACTCCGCGAAGGAAGGAATGAGGAGAGTGCAAGAAATTAGTGTACTACTTTGCATTGAGAATTTAATAGTCATGTTTGGCCAATATTTCAAAACTGCTTCTTTTAATGAGTATTTTTGTAAAAATGATTTTTTTGGAAGTGTTTTTGAAAAGTTTGAAATACATTAACAGTATATTTTCTTTATATAATTAGTGTTGGTTAACTTACTATAAGTATTTTTGTAACAAAGTTGTTGGGTGTGCAAAGAATCTCACGTTGGTGGTTGAAAAAATTGGGAACTTATATATATAAGGTGTTGGATACTCTTAATGGTATGAGATATTTTGGAGAAACTATGCAGGTTCTCACAACGCAAATAATATCACACCATATATTAAGAGTATATTTAGGAAATTAGCCAACGACCTTGAAAATGGAGTATCTTGATTTTTTGACCTCAGCCCTTGCCTCGTGGAAAAACTTTTAAGGTCAAAAGTCAAAAGTATTGCGCATGAGAGCAAGCGAGGGACAACACTTATTAAACTTGGAGTTTTAAGCAAGGTCCTATCATTCATCCAAGAGTATCTTTTGGGTTGGTTAGCCTAATGAAATATTTTATTGCAATAAATAAAATGATAAATAATGACATCACAGAGTTTACTGAGCCCTCGTTAGCTATATTGTATATTTAGAATTGAAAAACTATTTTTGTTTTATAAAAATGGGAAGTATATCCTCGTATACTAATTATATAATTCAAAAAGGTTAACGAAAGACCAAGTACAGCAAGGCATTCATCTCATGTAATTATCAAGATGTGTGCACTTTCTTTAATATGTTCATTATATTATATTCATGCACATTCCCTATAATAACCACTGCATACAATAACTTTAATATTCATGCACATTTTCTCTACTAATTAAAGTTTTTTATTGTTAGGTTGAATTGCAATTCTCTAGTCAAATTGTTTACATATTAGAGGTTAATACAAATTAGACATCTAAATGCACAAGAAGTGTGATTGGCATGTTGAATTTCAATCGAAGATCCATCACAAATCACATTAACATTTTAAGTAATATATTTCAACTGGAAAACTACTCCGAAGGTACTTAATATTTCCATCTAAAAACCGTAAAAAGTGATTTTTGTGTTATTATAGAAGTGAAAAGACTTTTCAGTTTTAGAAAAGAAGAAAAAGGAATTTCAGAAAACTTTTTTTCACCATTTTAATTGTTTTCGTCTCAAAGTAGTGTCGGCCAGAAATATTTTGCTTGGGATGAGCCCACAAATAGTAGGTAATGGTGGACCACCATACACTATTTACACACGCGTCGTACCTTATCAGTCAAAACCCAAAATAAAGAGAATACGTGGAAACTACCTATTGGTTAACATTTAGCTCCTTCTTACGTCAATTTATCGAAGCGATATTGACCTTATATTCGTCAGATTAAAGACACGTCTAAGACTAATCACGAATAAAATATTAAAGGCTTTCAAGATGCCCACGTCACACGTAATAATCAACATTATCAATCCCTAAAGTTTAGTTTTACACCACTAATGCCGATTGGTTTGAATACAAGTTATGCTATGATTAGTTATTTTAATATATTTTTTATTAACTTTTTGATATATTATATTAATCTTGAGGATTGTCAATTTTACTACTTTATCTTGGGATAACTTATCTTGAGATTATTATTTTACTATCTGACAAATATAAATTATTCTAATACTATTTTTAATTTTAAATAACTTATTCCCGAATTAGTATCTAAATAAGGGATAAGACGGTAATAAATTTATATTTCAGGAATATTTTGCTTATCTATGAAATAAAACTTTCCTAAGCAAATTTGAATTAATTGAATCTCATAGGTACAAGCTATCGAGTGAGAGACAAAAAGAAAAAGAAGCTTACTTTTACTTTGTTGTTCTAACCTTCCTATTTTCTAATCAAATATAGTGAGTGGGTGAAAGAGGGTGGAATATGACGTGCGTCCATTAAATTTGTTTTGTTGTAACAAAGTTAGATACAATTGTTTACCATGACACTGGAACATATTAGGTGAAAAGGATGTTATGAATTTTTTTTGTACTTTTTGTTGTTTATTTTATTATATTTTTTCTTTTGGTTTTCCACTCGGTGTCCGGTACTCGTATTGGACCCCGATTATATCCGGATTCGCGCCGCGTAGGGTCCCATTCGGGGGAAGCGCTCTCTACTAAGGATTTTTCCATACCCAGAACTCGCACTCGAGATATCTGGTTAAGAAAAGAGCAGTCTCATTCGCCGCACCACATCCGTTGGTGGTTATTTTATTATAGTTGGTGATCTCCACTGGTGACTAAGGTTTTATGAAAGTCACATTTGAAGTTGATATTTTGTCTGTCTCCGTTAAATAATACTACGTAATATTAAAATTTTGTAATGGAGTCAAGTCGTTACAGTCGAGAAATGATACAGTAGCATCATTAGTTTTTTTTTTTTTTTTGCATAATTATTACTCCTCCAATTCAATTAATATATCTTACTCCCTCCGTATCATATTATCAGTCATGGTTATTAAAAATATTGTCTCAAATTATTTGTCAGTTTAGACGTTCAAGACAAAATTGATTATCTTTTTCCCTTTTACCCTTAGTAATAATATCATTGAAGACTACAAACACCTAAATTATAAATAACTTTGTTCAAATACCATTATACCAATAAAGAAAGATTAAATATTAAGACACGAATAAGGGTAAAGTGTCAAAATTTTATCCTAATTAATTTCTCTTAAACAAGATCATGACTGATAATATAAGGCGAAGGGAATATTTTCTTTTCTAATTTAAAAAACATTACCTTTCATATTTAGTAAGCTCTTAGTTTCAACATCCATGTTTTAGCTGACACTCTCTCTAGGAATAGCAATGCATGTCTAAAACCACAAAATTCAAGGCTATTTTTGGTATGTTATCTACACATTTAATTTAATACCATATAATCATAGCGGAAGAATGTCATCATAGAGGATATTAAGGTGTAAACTTAAAAGGTTATATAATTTTACTTGATTATTAATATGATATAAGAAATAGATTCATAAAAAATATTAGCACCCTTTGTTTTTCCCATAAGAGTTGTGAACATTATCAATCGATTTCATATATTGTACATTTGAATTTCGAAACAGGTACATTAACTTTTTCAACATTTATCATCTGGTAGGCCATCACTAATTTGACTGGTATATTTTTCACTTCGTTGATTACTAAAAAGTCCCATTCCAGATGATACGGAAAATATACATACTATGGGTGTCAATTTTGATTTATTAAATGTGTAACCTGTTCAGAACCACCAAATTTGGCAGATTGTGCGAGTAATGTATTCATTTAAGGGTTGTAACCATAAGTTGTCCATTCAAAAATGTTGGGTCAATTTGAGTAACATAACTAGCCCAAATCAATACATATAGGAGTTCTATGAGAAAAAGAGGAGAGACATGCAACTGGTTTTAAATGAAGGATGCAATTTACTTTATTTGAGATACAAGTACGGGAAAAATTTACTCCGTATTTACCACAAACCAACGAATACAAAGACATGTGTCTTTCATGGACACATTTATGACCTAACCAGGGGCGAAGCTACAGCCTATTGATCACCCTTCGTCATAAAATTACCTTGCGTATACATGTAAAATATTAGTTTAACATATATATAACACCCTTTATCGGGGAACTTTTTTCACTTCTTTCAAGTTTGAACACCCTTGGAGAAATTCATGGCTTTGCCACTGAACCTAACCATGCTTAAGTATATACTTTTTCGATTTAATTTTTAAATACTAAGTAAATTGCTTTGTTTGATGTAAATATGGGATGCGGGTAAAGATACATTGGCCTATTGCTTTAGATCAGGTAAATTTATTGCCTATTAAGTTCTTTCCTAAGGAATAAAATGTGCATAAGTGAAAGTATGAAGTTGGATCAAGAATGAACTTGTATCAGTATATCTAAGAGCTTCATACCTTTTGAACTTTGAAATATCACTCGCTTAAAGTCATTATTTCAACTAGGGGAGTTCAAACCGAACCGGAAAATCGCACCAAACCGAAAAACCAAACCAAACCGATTGAAAAACGCGACTAGGTTTGGTTTGACTTGGTTTGGTATTGAGTAAAAAAAACCGAACCAAACCGACATAGAAATATATAATTTTCATATATATTTTTAAGACTTTACATTGAATTTTCTTTAAAAAATATTGCAATATTTGGGATCCTCTCATGTGTTAACCTTGAAAGTGTACATTAACGAAAATTGTTGTTAGACGACTAAGAAAATAACTATCATGTATTACTAAAAACATTCTCCCATTAGAATATTTTAATGGATCATATGTTTGTCAATTTTTTTAATATTTACTAAATATATATTCAATTATCAAAACTTTATTACTTTAATAAAGTAAGATTGGAATAATATTCATGTAACAAAAAAAAATCGAAAACCCGAAAAACTCGACAAAACCGAACCAATCCAAACCGATATAGTTGGTTTGGATTGGTTTTGATAAAAAACCGAACCATCCCGGTCCATGTACACCCCTAATTTCAACTGCAGGGGAAATGGTTCGCGTACCAAAAGGTGCTTCACTTTTGTGCCTAATCAAGGTGAGCTTTTTTAATATTGAGCTTACCCCCTTTTTAAAGACAGTCAATAATTCCTTGGTTTCAGGAAATTGCAAGAAACATTTTTTTGTTGTTGCTCCAACTGGTTTAAAAGATATGTTCAACAGTGGTAGTACAGTTGATCATTATGAAGTCCCCAGAAACCAGAAGATTTTGATAGTGATGTACCTCAGAAGTGGCCACTTCTCTAAGCGAAAACCCGTCTTCAGCTGCAACAATCTCACTTAAGGTCAGGAATGTTGTCATTTTGGTGTTTACACTTTCCAGCGTCCGCTGAAACACTCAGTTGATGATGCAGAAATTGACTTTAACTTTAACCACAGCAATGAATCTGGATTGCTCACTGTGATTATGCCAGTTCCAAAATAGGAGATATGCAGATGCCATGTCGAAATCCAAGTCTAAGTGACGATCTCTTGGTCAGAGAACAATTGTATAGGAATATATACGAACACTCCATGCATATATGATCGAAAATGATGAAAGTATCGTATAGGGACAAAAATGAGACCAGGATTAGTGTGAGTCTTCTCATGGGAGAATAACGATAATGGGAATATGAGGCCAATTAGATCTCCTCTGTAATAAACCTATCCGGATTATAGAATTTAATATCGCTCCCACATTTTCCCCTCTTCCATCTAGTTTTTATCTATATCCTGTTCCAATGTGATGAATTTGGCCCTTATTAGGTCATTCAAGCTTCTTCTGGCTTTACTCTCTTAACACAACTCTCAAAGCCCCTACCATCTCCAAAACCAAAAGGGAAACAAAGGAGCTGAGAAGTAGGTGCTTTTTGAAATATATAGCGGTTGCCAATAGAAGAATATTTACCAAAAATCTCTGCAAGAACAAACTCCATTGACAAACCTGTGGAACCTAACTCTGTCCCTAACAATGATCTCTCTGTTGTATAATCTACTAATTATCTTTGTCACTTCATGGCAATCTCTACATACTCTAAGATTCTTCACTATCCTAATCACTGTTGGTGCTTTTGTCTTCAAAAGGCCAAAAGCAATAGCCAACCTTTCGCTGTGCTCACAAAGAGCAATCTCCTTCTCTTCATCACTCACATTGTGCAGTATAGTAGCAATCCAAGGTTCATGACCTGCAGAATATACCCTTTGAGATATATCTCTTAGGACTTCTTTGATCTCCTCTGCTTCAGGGTGCGACCAATCACCCATTACAAACTCATGCACAAAACCGTCAACTTCAATGGAACTGCATCCTGGCATTGCCTTAATACCTTTGTCTCTCATCTGTTTCCTCACGTGGCGCATTTTTTCCCAGTCAGATACCGATGCATACAAACTAGACAGTAGGATATAGTTCTCTGCATTCCACGGCTCTAATTCAATGAGATGCTGACTGAGAATTTCGCCTTTGTCCAAGATCTTGTTTTTCTTGCACCCAACAAGTAATGTGCGCAATATTGCAGGACACGGGGCGAGTGGCATGGCTTCGACAAATGAATAAGCTTCATCAATTAAGTTTGAACGGCTTAACAGATCGACCATGCAGCCATAGTGCTCTAAAGATGGCTCAATACCAGACTCAGTCATGCTTGCCCAATACTTTTTCCCTTCAAAAACTAGTCCACTATGAGCACATGCCATAAGAACCCCAACAAGTGTCACATGGTTAGGTTCCACCTGAGAGAAAATTCAAAAATAGATCACAGATAAGCTGCTAACAGTCAATACATCAAAGATTTACCATTCAATTTATCTGATTTTTACGCAAAACATTCAATACCAAGCATAATAAGCACAAACTCATGCACTTCTTTAATGTTTTATGTGCATCAAGATGACACTTTTTTATACGTTTTTGTAAGAAAAATTGCATCTTACAGCATTGTTCATAGTCATTGCATTACCTTAGCTTTATCCATCCTGGAAAACGTCACCAATGCATATTCTGCGAGCCCATTTATCGCTAAACCAACTATCATTGAGCTCCAAGCCTTGGAATCTTTAACAGGCATCGCTTCAAATACCTCGATTGCCTTCTCAACGCATCCACACTTTGCATACATATTAACAAGCGCAGTACTAAGCTCAAGATCATTCTCAATCAATCTCCTGTCGATATAAGCATGCACCCACCTCCCCAAATCTAATGCCCCAGACATAGCACAAGCCGATATCACGCTCGCCATTGTCACCTTATCGGGCGAAACACCTGTCTTCTGCATTTCCCTAAACAAACTTAAAGACTCATTCACCATCCCAAGTCTCGAATACCCACTAATCATTGCACTCCAAGCAACCACATTTCTTTCAGGAATTTCATCAAACACTTTCTCCGCCAACCCAATCTCCTCACATTTCGCGTATAAATTCAACAATGAGGTTTGAACAAAGGGGCTTGATCCAAACCCAGACTGTATAACATGCTTATGCACTTGTTGGCCTTCTTTAAATGCAGTCACAATTGAACATGACTTTAAAACAAATGCTAAAGTAAACGTATTTGCTTTTGGGTAATTTTTCTTGAGCAGTTTCTTGAAAATGAAAATAGGTTCTTGAGATGGTATTGGGGATTCAAGAAAACCTCTAATGAGAGAATTATAAGAGAAAATGCTCGGGTTTGGGATTTGGGTAAGGACCCTTTTGGCATAATTGAGGCTCCCATTGGGAGAAAGGGCTGCAAAGGTGAGAACTTTGGAGAGGATGAAGGAGATAGAGGGAAGTGGAAGAGTGATGATATGGGCATGAATTTGATGGAGGACTCTCAGATTGGGGCATTTTGAAACAAGGGAAACGAGTCTTGATTCTACTTCTTCCAGCTCTTCTAACTTTGCCTATATTCTTCTTTGCTATAATGCTGAAGATTGATATATTGAATGATGAACTTGTTCGCTGTGACAACTTAGAACCTCTGAAAGCTGGAATCGAGTGAGAGTATTTGGATTTTGGAGGCTAATCAAAAATTTGAAATAAGTAGGTAAAGTCTAACATTATGTACATTTTCAATAACATTCTATTACTTCATATATGAAAATGCAAGTTTGGACATTCATTATTTATACGCTGAATTAAGACTTTCAACTTAAGTGGCCTCAATGGATATGAGAAGAAGTAAAACACTTTAACTTGGAAACCAACTCCTCTTTTATAGCACGTTTGGCCAAGCTTTCTCAAAAGGCCAAAAGCGTATTTTTTTTCTTTTTCAAAAGCATTTTTTTCTCCTAACTTGAGGTGTTTTGACCAAGTTTTTTTTAGAGGAAAAAAGTACTTTTGGGAAGAAGCAAAAACAGTTTCTGAGAAGCAGAAAAATGTAGTTTCTTCCCAAAAGGAGAAGCAGAAGCAGTTTTGGCTTTTCTTCTTACTAAATATACCCTTAACGAAATATAGTATATACCAAAATAACCGTTAAACCTAATACTTAGGATATTAATGTATAAATATTTCTTATTATTTCAAGGATAGCTTTCTAATGTATAGTGACTTTAGGGGTGAATGCTTTTATATTTGTTGAATGATTTTAATATATTTAACTTATATTAAGATAATTAAGTAATTTTAAATTTTATTTTCATATTTTACTTAAATAAAATGGAAAGATTTAATTATTGCATGAAATAACAAATTTTTAAGATTATTTATTTGCTTACAATATTAACTATTAAGCAATTATATTCATGTTCTTATTCGTAATTTGATACTTAAAAGCACTTTTTGAAAAGCTTGGCCGAACACAAAATATTGCTCAAAAGTGCTTTTCAGAGATAGCCAAACACAAACTGCTTCTCTCCAAAAGTACTTTTTTTAAAACACTTTTGAACAAAGCACTTCTCAAAATAAGTTGATCTCTCCAGCTTGGCCAAACAGGCTATTAATTCTCATTGATCCATTGTCGACATTATGAGGTTATGAGTTTAATCAATTATAATAGGTTAAATCATACTAATAATATAAAAAGGAATTACAATGTCATATATGACGTGTATCATATATAGCTTCTTTTTTTGCTAACTATATCATAGGGATTTTTTCATTCATATACACTATTTGAAATCTTATTACGAAAAATGTTCATGTATTAGTATTTACCCGACCTAAATATATATTAGTTACAAAATATATACAGTCCACCTTCAAAGGCTCCCAATCCATTATTTGTGACTTCAATCAAGGGATTTAGTTATACTCTTTCCCTTTTTCTCTCCTCTATCCCCTCTTTTCCCCCCTCTTCTCTCCAGATTCTCTCTTTCTCCCCATATCTAGAGTAAACGGAGTGCTTTGAATAATAACGAATTTCCCAAAAGCATTTGAAACCTGGGCAATATGCTTCTCCCTGGAAGTACGAGTAGCTACCCATTCCTCCATAAATGCCCGATTATTGGTTACAAGTATAAAGCTTCCTCAATAAGTTAAATAGCGAAATATATAGAATATTGAGGAGCACTCCTATTCCTTTATGTCACTGATGTGTGGTTATAATTCATGGTTTAACGCATTATATGCCTTGCATTTTACGTGCTTTAATGATAAAAATACACTTTGTTTGAGTGTAATGGAGTCTATTTTATGTGTAGGTGAATTGGAGATGGAAGCCGGGCTAAATGAATGCTTAAACGTCAAAAATGCGCTTGAAAATGGTGAAAAGGAGAAGCCAGGCAAAAGCCAGCTCGACCAGGCTTTAGCCTGGTGAGGCCAGCTTAAAGCCAGGTCTATCCAGGCTTTATCCAAGCGTTTTCCAGGCAGCCAGGCCTAAGTCCAAGCCCAGTCCGAGTTTTGAAGGTTTTAAGTGTTTCCCGGTTTGACTAGAAGTTAACCTACACGTTTAGGGCTTGTCCCAAACATATAAATAGACCCAAAAACACAACTTTGAAGGACGTTTGCCATTGGAGACAAGAGGAGATCGTGGAACACTACTCGGGAAAACATTGGTTTTTACATCCTTTATTCCTTACTCTGTAATTTAATTATGCAATTTATTTTGGATTTGATTACTATGAGCATGAGGAGCTAAAATCCTAATCTAGGGTTTTGATGGAACCTACTGAAGGATGAAATTCTTGCTATGTTAATATAGATTTGCCAAAGTTTAATCTCTATTTGTTCAACTACGTATTTGTTGTAGTTAATGAAAGTATCCTCAATTAGTTGTGCCTATTTAGTATGTATTATTCGGGAGAGAGTACATATTTAGGTAGTTGTTTAACAACATCACTTCCCACGTATGTGAGGAATCAATAACCAAGGGTTTAAAGGTGGGATTAGGGATAACGAAACCTTGGGTGCGATCTAAGTGAGCTGTAATTAAAGCCAGCTAGCGTAACTCGGGAGAGTATGTCTAGTAAATTGTCGTAATTACTCGGGAGAGATTTACGGTAGTAAGAGTGCTCATGATCGATACAGAAGATTAGGAAAATTTATATGAAATATAGCAGGAAGAGATTCCAACAATAGGGGAAATCATAACCTTAGATCATTCTCATTATTGTTTACAAACCGTTCTTAGTTAGCTCTTCGTTAATATAATTCATTAAATAATAGTTAGTAGAAAAATAACCATTTGTTATCTAAAATATCTCGGAAAGTTGATTACGTGGGATTGAGTGAGTCTGATAATTGTAGTTGGTAGGTTAATTCCCTATAGGATTCGACTCTGGACTTAATATCCGGATTATATTGACAACGACCGCTTTGTCTTTTTTACAAGGCATAGTTGGGCATGATCAAATTTTGGCGTCGTTGCCAGGGAATTAACGGTGTTATCAATTACAGTTGAAAGAAATACAAAAATTCTTAGTGTAGTCAATTTTCTTCACTTTCAATCTACTACATTGAAATTTTAACGTTTGCGAACTTGGTTGTTACAGGTGCATGCCTAGAAACTCATCGAGAACTAGTGAAGTGTTTGAAGCATTGTCAGATCCCGAGAAAGTCTATTGAATGGGGCCAACCGGAAAAGCAAACAACAAAACTCAATTGAACAAATTGAACCAGACATGGCAGATATGGTGAATAACATAAATAATGAGGATAACATGGAGGACCCCAATGCACAAGTGGTGGCGCTTCTTGTGCCAGAGGTAGCTTTATATGATTGGGCACAACCCACAGCAGACAACTTGCCAGAGGTAGCTTTACTTTTCAGTAATTGTCTTTCAAACATAGTTTTTTCAATATAAAACAACCGGGATTCCTATCACGACTCAAATTCCCACCTCAGGGATCGTGATGGCGCCTAACACTACACTTGCTAGGCAAGCCAATGTTAGAAGTTGATTGACTAATTTCCTTGATTAATTACTCGACCATAAATAAATAAATTTCAATTGAGCCTAATTAAAACAATTCCCAAGAAAAATAAAATAAAATGATAACAATGGCTATTTAAATAAAACGGATCACGAACTAATTATGTAAACAACTCTAAGACTACCCCAGGGTCTGGTGTCACAATCCACGAACTACTAAAGAATACTACAAATAAGGGCTGAAAGAAATAGTGTAACTGTTTTGAATATAATAAAATAATATAAATAACAATAGGAGAAGACTCTCGGAATCTGCGAACGCCAGCAGATGTACCTCGTGTCTCCGAACGAATGAATAACCGCTCTAAATATCTCTACTGATGGTCAGTACCTGGATCTGCACAAAAGAGTGCAGAGTGTAGTATCAGTACAACCGACCCCATGTACTGAGTAAGTGCCGAGCCTAACCTCGGCGAAGTAGTGACGAGGCTAAGGCGGGGCTTTAACAATAAACTTGTGATATTGATATATATATATATATATGATAACTCAATAAAATAATTCTACACGAACAAGAAAATATATCTGAGACAATAATTATAAAACAGGAAGGAAATCTAAATACATCAATTCAAATACTACAACAATAATAAAATAACACAACCGCCTCTTTCAGGCCTCAGCTATAACCAATCCTCAAAGAAAATTTCCAAGTTTCAAACTTTATCTTTGAATAAAAGTAGCGCCAAAATATGAAAATGGTAATATAAAATAGAAAGTTCCAAATCTTTGTTTCTAAAAAAAAAAGTAAAGTATAAACATTTAGCTTTTCAAATCTTTATTTTCTTTGAAAATCAGTAAAAATATAAATGTCCTCCCTTATCGCTCCTTGTTGCGGCGTGCAACCCGCTCCCACCTGTCCTCCCTTATTGCTCCTCCCTAAATATATCACCCTTATTGCTCCTGTTGCGGCGTGCAACCCGATCCCACCTGTCCACCCTTATCACTCCTTGTTGCGGCGTGCAACCCGCTCCCACCTGTCCTCCCTTATTGCTCCTCCCTAAATATATCACCCTTATTGCTCCTGTTGCGGCGTGCAACCCGATCCCACCTGTCCACCCTTATCACTCCTTGTTGCGGCGTGCAACTCGCTCCCACCAGACATATCATATCAATTTATTCATAAAGAATTTCACAATTCAGGCCAAGCCTTTCACAATACTGTTATTTTCACAATTTCAAATAGAAAATCATATAGCTCGTAAGCTTTAACCAATATCATTTCACAATAAAACCAACCAGAATATAAGTAAACACTGTAACGATGTCAATCCAGCTCAGTCTTTTTATACTATGATAAACTCAAGAGAACAACCAACATTTTTAACACACTTACAACAACAATTGGAAATAACTCAATGAAACCCAATAACCACGTGAACCTCAACAATTACAAAACTGTTAGACTGCATTTCTCACAACTTCCTCAGTATCATCAAAACGAAACCAACATGAACGTGTGTGTGTATATATATATATATATATATATATATAATTCATAAAAATAATGCCAAACCTCTCAACTGTTATATATATCAAGGAAATCAGCTCAAACAACCAATATTCTTTCCAAATAGTCACAACAATATCTAACAACAGATCAACAAGGCCAAATAGTCATAGAAACAATAATGAACATATAACAATTAAGATAAGGATGAAATAAGTGGGGAACGGGAAAGGGGATCATATTTTAGCAAACACTTTGGGTGGTGCATAGATACTCGCCACCACACCTATACACCACGCCCATGCAATTCACATAACAAACAAGTGTGGAGTCCTATTCCCTCAAGCCAAAGTTAGACCAAACACTTACCTCAATTCCGCAGGCCACTCGCTGCTCAATTATTGCTTTTCCTTTTGAATTCACCTCTAACTTGCTCGAATCTAATA
Organism: Nicotiana undulata; assembly: GCA_005239495.1. NCBI lineage: Eukaryota > Viridiplantae > Streptophyta > Magnoliopsida > Solanales > Solanaceae > Nicotiana > Nicotiana undulata. The sequence continues at coordinate 57,254 of ML294149.1, forward strand.
AAAGTTAACTTAATATCATTAACTAATGCTAAAGGAACTAACTTTATTGAAAAATATAATTTTTTCTAAGTTTTCTAAAAAAAAAAGTGAAAACCCGACCCCGGGCCCGCTTGATCTAAACTCGGGATTCAGACCAAATTACGTTTACTCATTCACCCACGAACCTAAATATGCTATTAGTTTTTAAATCCGACCTTAATTCGATGTAAAATTTTGATTTTTACAAAATTCCCTAATTCTACCCAAACCCTCAATTTTTTTCATGAAAATTCTAAGTTTTTGCTTTAAAAGTGATGAAAAACAGTAAGGAATTGAAAGAACAAAGTTTAGAATTGACTACCAATACTTTGGGGATGAACCTTGGTGAAGAAAATCGTCTCTAGGGCTTGGTAGTTCGAAAAATGGTTGAAAAATAGGTTATGTCCGTGTTTAACAATGTATTTATATGACTGGGTAGGCCTTCTATGCGATCGCGGAAGAAGGAATGCGATCGCATAGAATAAAAAAAATATCCCTGAAATTTTTACTATGCGATCGCGGAGAAGGTTATGCGATCGCATAGAACAAAAAAAGACCCCCACGATTTACACTATGCGATCGCAGAGAAAGTTATGCGATCACATAGAACAAAAAGAGACCCTCACGATTTATACTATGCGATCGCGGAGAAGGTTATGCAATCACATAGCACTAATTTACTGGGCACCAGAAAATAGAAAACCAGCAATTTTTCTTAAGTGCAAAAAAAAACCGTGGCCTATCCGAAACTCACCCGAGCCCTCGGGGCTCTAAACAAATCGTGCACGCAAGTCTAAAAGCATCATACGAACTTGCTCGTGCGATAAAATCATGAAAATAACATGTAAATCTATGAATTAAACCTCAAAACTCATCATTTTCATTAAAAACTCTTAAGTTCATAATTTCTCAACCGGATGTCCGAATCACGTCAAACGAACTCCGTTTTTTACCAAATTTCACAGTTAACCTTTAAATATCATAACAAAGCTGTACCAGGATCCGGAACCAAAATACGAACCCGATACCAATGATTTTTAGCATTATTTCTTTTCTTTAATTCATGAACATTTCAGCAAAATAATTTCTTTCAAAAATTGATTTCTAAGGCTTGGGACCTCAGAATTCATTTCCGGGCATACGCCCGAGTCCCATATTGTACTCCGGACCTCCCGGGATCATCAGAACACGGATCCGGGTCCCTTTACTCAAAATGTTGACCAAGGTCAACTTTTATCAAATTTAAATTCTAAAAATCATTATTTC
>ML294150.1:0-7500 GCA_005239495.1 Nicotiana undulata
TTCTGTTTGAAATTTGTTGAACTAAAAGTGTTGTGAAAAGCTTGGCCTGAACAGTGAAAGTTTATGAGGAATAAACAAAATTGGTGTGATAAGGGGGATGTGATAAGGGGGTTGTGACAAGGGTGGATAATTGATTGTGATATTGTGAATAGGTGGGATCGGTTTGCACGCCGCAACAAGACAATGATAAGAGAGAATATGCATGTTTTACTGTTTATAAAATAAAGGCTGGAACACTCATTGTTTTATTATCATTATTTCATATTCTGCCTTTACTGTTATTTAAAGTGAAACTTGTTCTGTTTATAATTTTTGAGACATAAATATTGTGAAAGGCTTTGATTTGAAAGGCGGTGATAAGGGGGCTGTGATAAGGGTGGATAATTGATTGTGATATGGGTGAATAAGTTGATTGTGATACGGGTGAATAAATTGATCGTGATACGGGTGAATAAATTGATATAATATGTCTGGTGGGATCGGGTTTCACGCCGCAACAAGGAACAATAAGAGAGGAAAATTATATTTTTAATGATTTTCAAAGAAAAACAAAGATTTGAAAACTACCATTTTATATTACTATTTTTCGTATTTTGGCACTACTTTTATTTAAAGTTAAAGTGTGGAAACTTGGAAATTATTTGAGAGTTTGTGATAGCTGAGGCCTGGAAAATGCTGAGTTATTTCATTGTTGTTGCAGTACCTAATTATTTATTTATATTTCCTTCTTGCTTTATAATTATTGTCTCAGTTATATTTTTCTTGTTTGTGTAGAATTGTTCTATTGCGTTATTGTATATATTATTGTCACAGGTTATATGTTGTTAATGCCCCGCCGTAGCCTCGTCACTACTTCGTCGAGGTTAGGCTCGACACTTACTCAGTACATGGAGTCGGTTCTGATACTACACTCTGCACTCTTTTGTGCAGATCCAGGTACGAGCCAGCAGTAGAGATTTTTAGAGCAGCCATCTATATATTCGGAGACACGAGGTATATCTTCCGGCGTTCGCAGATCGCGAGAGTCTTCTCCTATTTTTATAAAACTGTTTTAGTATATTCAGAACAGTTACACTATTTCTTTCAGTCCAGTATTTGTAGTATTCTTTAGTATTTCGTGAATTGTGACTCCAGACTCTGGGGTAGTTCTAGATCTATTATATGATTAGCTCGTGGTTCATTTTTATTCAATTGTTTATTATTTTATCTTTGAAAATTATTTAAATTAAGTTTACTTTAAATTTATTTTTTGATGCTTAAGAAAATAATCAAAGGAAATTAGCTACTCGAATTCTAACATTGGCTTGCCTAGCAAGTGTGGTGTTAGGCGGCATCACGATCCCTAAGGTTTGGTATTTGGGTCGTGACACGCCCGGACTGCGCATGCAAATCGAGGTATTTGAAATTAGTCTTTTGATGGCTATTAAGCATGAAACAGAGTCTAATTTTATAAAATGACCCCTTGGGTCATCACACTCTTCCATGATCTTGGTCTGGAAAAAAAAAAGGTCTTTCAAATTAGTAATTTATTCCCACCTTTCGCTTTTTGGGGGTGGAAGGAAAAAGAAAACGTAGGGGAGGGATATAATCACGACACTATCACGGCCAACTATACCAAATCCTTAATTTAAGGATATATTTAATGCTTTCATTTTGGACTCAAACGCAAGAACTTTGTGGTTCTTATAGATTGTCGGAGGTTCGAGAATCTATGAAAGGACATCTAAGGCTAAGGTTACGAAGTAAAGGAAGTCCATCACTGAGAGAAGTGGTGATCACACTTCTTTGTCTTCCAAGTAAAAAATAGTTTAGTTCTAAACTCCTTTCTTTTTCCATTTAGCTTTTATTGTTTGTTTGGGTTTGTAACTATGTGACCACTAGAAGTGGAAGAGCTATTTGATGAGACTTCATCAGATGATTGTACAAGAAGGAACTAGATAGATTAGAGAGGGAAAAAAACGAAAAAATAAAATTGAGACAGTTATGAATTCCATTCAGTTTCCTTTACTTGATCGAACAACCCAAAATTCAGTTATTTCAACTACATTAAATAAAACTAAAAAGAGTCGACATGCTTTTTTAGTTTTCTCGGGCACCAAGGAAGATTGCCTCCACGATCAGTGTCTGCTGCTCCTGGCATAGTCGGAATTTATCATGTACTTCTGGGACCTGAGACACTTGTTTTTCCCTTCTTTGGTTATGTCTGGAAAGATCAGTGATCAATAGAACACGAAGAGGAGGAAAAAAAATGCTTATGATGAGCATCTATTTGAGTCGATCAATTCCAAGATTTAATTCCAGTTTTTTCTTTGTAGCCAATCATTTATCTAATATTTATGAATTATCGGCGAACGATGGGAATAGAACCCCTGCATGGACTCAAAATTAGACCTTATGTAGACAGAACTTCAGACTTCTGGATAGGCCTGAGAAAGCCTATGATATCCGCGTCCATTCCCAGTCTTCAGCGAAGCGGGTCGCCTTTCCCCTTGTTCAGACGTAGCTCTTGCACACTATTGCTAGTGGTCTATTCTTTGATTGATGTGCTACTTTCAATACTGAAGGACTAGCAGTTGCAATGAATGACCCTCTCGATACCCTATTAGTGCTTTAGAAGCTTAATTCTCGACTTCTGGGGAAAGATTGATATAGCCAAAAAAGGTTCTTTTGTGTATAATCCTGCATAATCTCGAATGTTATCAGTTCCGGTACGTAGACCAAATAATACAATGCAAGCAAAAGTTCCTAGATTCATGGAGATATAGAACATCATACAAGTTATCAGGGATCGGGAGCGTCTTCCTCTGTTGGTAGGTGGGCATGAATGGAGCTTCCAGAAGTTAGTGCATTGGATTCCTGGGTAACTGCATCTAGTAGAGCTGACCGAAGACCAAAACAATCTCCTTTCTAGTCTAGTCTAGGATTCTAGTCTTGGAAATGAGTCCTCTACCACTGAGCTAATAGCCCGTCGTGCGAGCCTCCCACTAGGGGCCCTTCCTCCTCCGCAGTTCACGTTCATAGAGGGAGACTTCTCAAACTAAGACTCTAGGTCACTGAAACAAACACAAGGCTTTAGCAAGCCACCCAATGTAGGACTAATTACCTCCCATCCATTCTAGATACTCCACACTGGCCTTAAAAGCGCCTACTTTTCTTTATTTTTTGAGCTCTCACCTGGAGTCGATCTTATTCAATGGATTGTGACTTTATCCCCCTGTTCTTCCGATACGATTCGATCCTTCTATGGCCAAATCTCAATTTGTGGAAAGCCTTCGATGTCCATCTTGTAAATAAGGCATATCTTGTCTAGGCAAAATTTGGAAATGATACCTTTATTTTCGTGTCTTCCCGCTACTTTATCGCCTACTTTGATTTCACGTTTCTGTAAAATATATACACGAATCGCCTGTGCCTTTACCGATTAAAACTTTCCTGATATGGTTTCATCAGCGGCGCCACAAGCATCAGGTAACCATGCAAATAAAATGACGAGGAGCAACAAGAAAAAAGAAGGGAACGTTGTTTTTGCAAACATGAATCAAATTTTTGTTCACAAGTTTTACGCAAAATTGTATCTTTATCCCGGAGCCTCGAAGGAACGAAAAATCGTTCTTTGTATTTGTGGGAGCTGGGGCTACATTCACTACCATTGCAGTCTGGGTCCAACTAGGAGGTTTTCCCTTGCGCTCGACCTTGGATTTGGGGTTGGCTCCTAAACCCAGCTAACAATAAACTACAACACCAGATCTCCAGGGGATAATACCCTAACTGAAAGACTGGTGATTCATCGATACTAAGGTTGAGGCTCATTTACAAGATCAACAGAAGAACAAGAGGAACTGAAGTGAGATTTAAGAGAAAGACGGGGGTGGATTTTTTTGCTCTAACTGGCTGTGAGCATGGGAATTGCGTTGCCGAGCAGAGGACGAAATACATCTCTTATCGAAGACTGCATTACCACTGTCCCAAGCCCTTTAATCAAAATTGTGAAAGGGAGTGAAAATCTCTGGTTTATAGTTGGTAAGGAAATCTTGTAACCCCATTGGAACTTACTGTAATGGCGATGCCAAATGCAAAAAGGAAGAGACTCATAGAATGGAAGAGGCAAATAGAGATTTTGCACATTTTCGTTAATCCATGAACATGATCTATACATCTCGACCAGAAAAGAATCAAGAGAAAAAGAAAGAATCAGAATTGATCGATAGATTTCTCAAAAAAACGAAGATGAAACATAAATCATGGGTCAACTAAGCCCTCTAGGGGACTTTCTTAAATAGGAACCTCATGTAAATACCATGGAATAAGGTTTGATCCTATTCATGGAGATTCCGTAACTATTCCAAAAATGGGAAGTTCGACACAATTAGATTTTTTTTTTGGAAATTGGAAGTCCTACAATGTAAGTAAACATGTTGTTAACAGAACCTTCTTCAAAAAGGTCTCTCAGATATCTTTTTTCCTTTGGGAAGATACAGGAGCGAATCATAAATCTTTACTGAATGTGACATTGGGTCTATACGTTTTTGAATGTTATAAATTTTCGATCTAGTAAACTTAAAAATGAATCATATAATCATATATTTATATATCAGATGAATCAATGAGTTATCATAATTTTCTAGTCAACCCCCTTCTGGATTGGTTTATGCAGCCCTTATGCGGATCATTATTATCAGTAGCACTTCTAGTGATTACATTTCGAAAAACAGACAACTTTTTTATAAGAGCAATGGTTTTTTTTAAAAGAAAATACCAATTCAAATTGAATACGTACCGGAACTGATAATATTCGAGATTATGCAGGATTATACACAAAAGATCATTTTTTGGCTCTCTCTTTAGCCCTATGTCTCTTATCCCTAGGAGGTCTTCCTCCGCTAGCAGGTTTTTTCGGAAAACTCTATTTATTCTGGTGTGGATGGAAATCAGGTGCAAGTTAAACATCAACCCAATAAAGAGATAGGCGAATGGGGATAGGCTCGGAAAAAGGCATTTCCCCTTAGACGACCCTTCGAGACAGTAGAAGTCTGACCTTACCATCATCATATATCGGCTCAAGTCCTAATTAGCATGCTCGTCTGCGTGCTATGCTGGTTCTGTAGAGTAATGGACGCACAACAAGGCCTCTTCTATCTACTTGACGACTTCACCAACGCTTTTGGTCTCAAGAAGAAAAGCAAATTGTTTATATAGGACCCATTTTATTAACAAGATTTATCACTAACTATAACGGTTCTAAGGTAGCGAAATTCCTTGTCGGGTAAGTTCTGACCCGCACGAAAGGCGTGATGATCTGGGCACTGTCTCGGAGAGAGGCTCGGTGAAATAGACATGTCTGTGAAGTTGCGGACTAACCCAATTTCGGGATTGGGCACAATATAAAAGTTCTTTTAGATGCACATATTCCCCCGGGGGCCGATTGGGGCGTGGACATAAGGGTCTTTATGACACAATCAATAATTCGCTTAATTTTCAATCAGGCCTTGCTCTAGATTCTTTAGGGGTTATTACTTCTTTGGTAGCTCAACACATGTACTCTTTACCTGCTTATGCATTCATAGCACAAGACTTTACTACTCAAGCTGCATTATATACCCACCACCAATATATCGCAGGATTCATCATGACAGGAGCTTTTGCTCATGGAGCTATATTTTTCATTAGAGATTACNACTACCAATATATCGCAGGATTCATCATGAAAGGAGCTTTTGCTCATGGATCTATATTTTCATTAGAGATTACAATCCGGAGCGAAATGAAGATAAAAAGAACTGCTATTTATTTGCTAAATAAACAGGTAGATTGAAAAAACCATGACTATGCTTAACAATAAAACACTCTGAAAAGCCCACATACGGCGGGAACCTTTTGTTGTAGTTGGAAAAAGAATAAATCCCGCTCCTATTAGCATAGGGACTGGAAGTGGAATGAAAGGTATGATCCACGCATATTCAATTTCATTTCTTCTGGAACAATCACAAACACTTTTTTGATTATGGATCTACTACCATAAATTCAATGCGTATATAAGAGAAAGCTTGCTTTTAGGAGTGATATTTCGCATCTCGATTGGAAATCAAGAGAAAAAGAAAGAATCGGAATTGATCAATAGATTTCTCGAAACAGACAAAAAGGAAAGAAAAGATGAAACATAAATCGTGGATCAACTAAGCCCTCTCGGGGACTTTCTTAAAGAGGAACCTCATGTAAATACCATGGAATACAGTTTGATCCTATTCATGGAAATTGCGTAAATATTCCAAAAATGGAAAGTTCGACATAATTGGGATTTTTTTATAAGTTAGAAGCAACTACTAATTCATGATCTGACATGTACAGAATGAAAACTTCATTCTCGATTCTATAAGAATTTTTATGAATGCCGAGATTACGCATTGAATTTCTGGTAGTAGATCCATAATCAAAAAAGTGTTTGTGATTGTTCCAGAAGAAATGAAACAAGGAGAAGGAAACCTTGACCCGCAAGAGAATTTATTCAATTACATAGTTTGGGCTCCTAGAATATGGCGCCCTCGGGGCTTTCTATTTGATTGTATCGAAAGGCCCAATGAATTAGGATTTTCCTATTGGTCCAGGTCATTTAGAGGCAAGCGGATCATATATGATGAAGAGGATGATCTTCAAGAGAATGATTCAGAGTTCTACAGAGTGGAACCATGCAGTACAGACACGAGATAGATCTTCCAAAGAACAAGGCCTTTTTCTAAAAATCCTTAGCAAACTTGTAAGCAGAGGGGCTGCTTCCCGTGTAGCCAGCCAAGGGCTACATACTTATCATAATTGGTTTTCCCTTTCTAGAAATATAAATATTCCATATTTGGCTAGTCCTTTCTCTTGGAGAAAAAGGTTTTGGAACTCTATAAATTGAGGATCTTTCCTTCTAATTTATAAGCATACACAATGTAGCCATATGAGAGTTTGAGATTCTTGTTTAGGAGGAATCGATACACATGTTAGTCTACTAATTGCGTTTACCTCTTTGTAAAGTTGATCTCTTCATATTTTGTATTCTCTTTTACATAGTGAATTGCTCATCTCTGTCTGGGGACGTAGGTCAATTGACCGAACCACGTTAATTGTTTGCGTCTCTTTTGGCATATTTCTGTTTTAGAATCCGATTTATCGGTGTTCAAGATTTGATTTACTAGTTTTCGCATGACACCTAATTATTTTGATCCTAACAAGTGGTATTAGAGCGAGGTTCAAGGCAGGTTCATCTAGGCGAGTTTAGTTCTAGTTGTAACCTATTTGACAATAATCATAATTTTTTTCTGAGAAGTTTGATCGGAATGCTAATCATATTGAGACAAACTTTGTGGTGAATATTTGAAGATACGACTTGTTGAAGGTTATGTGAAAAAGGTGGATCAAATTTATTTAATTCAGTCCAAGGGGAAAAACTGTTAAATGTTTGTTCTGATTCTCTTACCATATTTAGTTTTTCTATCTTTTGAAAGGATAACATATTTACCA
>ML294150.1:10000-84296 GCA_005239495.1 Nicotiana undulata
AGTTCAGAAATACAAATAAATACAAAAAAAAAAAAAATACTAATATAGAAAGAGGATTTTGGAGTGAAACTCATGTACAATAATATTGAAGATAGGAACAAAATCTGAAGAAATATTCACAAGTCAAATCAGTAATTGCTGTGAAATATGATTTCTCATGGTTTGGCTATGAGATATTTGAAAAGAAAGAAATGGCTGGGTGAAATAGCCTTAACCGAGCATTAAATGAGGGGGATAAGCTAATGCATGCGGCGGGTAAATAGTTTGGGCCGCATGGGTAGGAGAAGTAAATAATTGGGATCTGGACATTAAAGGGTAAATAGTTTAAAATTAATAGGTATAAAGTGAGATTTTCTCATCATTAAAGCCTAAGTAGCCCATCCAGGACATGTTACATAAAACTGGCCCATGATAATTGTAATGTTACAATTTTTATTTGAAGAATTAACTCAAATAGCCGTCCACCCAACCGCTTAAACTAGAAATAGCTGATGGAGGCATAATATATGCATAATTTATATATTATATATGTATAAATTTTGTATAATCCATACATGGCTAGAAAAAATAAAAAGTGAATATGATTGGCTATTTGTGTACAAATCCCTTTTTTATTTTATTTTTGCACTTTTGATTTTTTTGTAGCGTTATATAAATTCAAGATTCAGAAATGAGGCTTGGAAAGTTGATTGCAAGAATTGGGATGTGAATGGAAACAGGTTGCATTGGCATGATGGATGAAACCTTTCTAAAGGTTTCGAGCTCGACTCCTGGGAATGGAGAAACCTCTTATAGTAATTAATTCGGAACACTTTTTCTTTTAATTAATATTACACAATACAGTATTTAAATTTCTCAGTCCATCGTATATCAAAGAGCAATTGGTTGCCCGCAAGGGTTGGATAAGTGGTTTTTTACATAGGAGACTTGGAATTGATTTCCCTCACAATACCCTACTCAATCAGAGCTCGTCGTATCAGGTTTATTTAGTGCAATTTACATCTCCTGTGTAATTTGCGAGCTATGAGAAAGTTTTTTAATGCGCGCTCAAAAAATAACAGCTAACGGATCACACACTTGGAGACAGGGACAAGGGCATGCCTGACTCTTTAGAAAGTATACAAGTGTTGAAAGAGTGAAGTCTGAGGACAACGATAAACGTGAGGAATGACACCTCCGCCCAACTAAAAAATTTCGCAAGCAAAGGGCATGCTGAACACCCCTGAAATTTCCCCCCAACAAAAAAAAAGAGCGGCTGGTTATACCAAAAAATATGTATGGGTAATAAAAAATTCGTTGGGAAAAATATAATGTGCGTCAAAAGGTCTAATCAAGATGTCTCACGTACAAACACAATGATTATTTAGAATCTTTTGGTACTCCACCCTGTTTAGAGTCAACCAATTCATGGTCTTCTTTGCTTCTGATGTTTTAACAGAACAAAAAAAAAATTTGAAAGAAATAAAAAGGTCATGTATCATATATGGTTCTTTTCATGTGAGATTCTGTAGGATATTTCTCGGTCCAAAATAAGTGATTTTCTGATTTTTTTTTTTTGTGGTCCGAAATAAGTAATATTTGTAGATTTCAAGAATAAATTAATTATTTTTTCCTATATTGTTCTTCGAGTAAATAGTGTTGGAATATGCGTTAGGAATGTTTATGTGAGATAGTAAAGATTAATATGGTCAATCTCATTGCTAATTAATGCTAAAAGATGAATTTCTTAATATGTATGAAAACATTCATAAAATCACTTATTTTCGACCGGAGGAAGTATTATTTATATTTATTTTTTATTATAAGTGATCATGAGAGATCATTTCCTCGTTAAAATTATGGGTAATTTTGTCCATTTGTTAGTTATTACGTACTAGCTTAATTGGATGTTGTCTTTTGTCTTAAGTCAAAGGACACAAGTTTAATCGCCGCATTGATAGATGAGGCAAGTTGTCTGAAATTGAAGTACGATATTTTAATTCTATCTCAACTTCAACAAAGATATTTTAATTGTTTTGAAATATTACATTCAGAAATTCAAAGGAAGTATAAATACAATGTTTTCAAATAAATTTTTCGTAAATATGCAAGAATGAAACAAGACAAGGGGCACATGCCTAGTACTATATATATATATATATATATTTTCATTAACTGGCAAATACAAAGGCGGAGCCACCTTTGTTTATGGGGATGGATCCTTAACCCCACGAAAGCATGCAGTCGCAACTCAGATTGAATGCAGTGACATATATAGCTAATTAATATTGAGCTACGGTTTCAATCGAACTCAATTTTTTTATTTTGAAATATATATATATATATATATATAAAAGCTCATAAATTTCAACAAATTCGATTGTGAACATATATAAGTATTTTATTGGATGATAAATCGGGTGCGCATAAGTAATTTTTTTCATTTAGTACTCTCGAATGAGGAGTGACTTTGTCTGGTAGGCAACAGTAGAGATAGGGAGCAAATATACATTTATTCTGATAAACATGTTTTATATTTATTGATTTGATCTGAATATCATGTGCGAATAATTTTTTTTACCGAAACGAACATTTGTGAGAAATTAAAGGTAAAGAGCTCTCAAGTGTGTCTTAACCTATGTTGCTCATTGGATGACCCGATAGGTCATCTTATGTTAGCCATTATCGATTTTGCGTGCGCAGTCCAAATGTTTTTCCGAAAAGTTTTTATGTTTAAAAAGTTGAGAAAATACAAAAAAATTGCCTTAAAATCCATTTGAGTTTACTCCAGTCAACGTTTTGAGCAAACGGACCCGGATTCGTATTTTAATGGTCCCAGTCGGTCCTTATCGTGATTTAAGACTTGGGCGTGTGCCCGAAATCGAATTCAGAAGTCCCTAGCCCGAGTTATCGGACTTTGTTGAAATTTAAAAGTTAAAAACTTAGTGATTTTGAAATGTTTGACCAATGTTTGACTTTTGGATATCGAGTTCGTATTTTGGTTCCTGAATCCGGTATAGGTCCAATACGATATTTATGACTAGTCTGTCAAATTTGGTGAAAAACAGAGTTGGTTTGACGTGATTCGGGCGTCCGGTTGTGAAAATAGAAGTTTCAAAGTTTTCTTGAAAATTTCATTTCATTTGATTTGGTGTTCAATTCAGTGTTCTAGGTGTTATTTTGACGATTCGATCGTGTGAGCAAGTTCGTATGATATTTTTAGACTCATGTGCATAGTTGGTTTAGAGCCCCGAGGGCTCGGGTGAGTTTCAGATAGGCTACAAAGTGATTTGGACTTAGAAAAACTCAGCTGGTGTTTCAGCTCTGGTGGAGGCCTCTGATCTCGCATTTGCGAGATCAGGCATCGCACTTGCGACCTCTGTGGGTTCGCAATTGCGAGCAACTCATCACATTTGCGAAGAGTAGCTGGGCCACCTTATGTTTGCATTTGCTAATAATTCTTCGCATTTACGAAGTGGATCGGAGGGGGGGGGGTACAAGATCGCAATTGCGATCAGGTGGTCGCATTTGCGGAAGGTCAGAGTTCGCTTTTGCGAACTATTCATCGCAAATACGATGAAAGCAGAGATGTGAAGGTCTTTGCATTTGCGACTGATTCTTCGCATTTGCGAGGTTCGCAAATGTCGCAAATGCGACATCTGCAACTATCAAATGGGACTTAGACGGGATTTTTGCTCAGTCTTCAAATTTTCAAAACAAGAAAATCCTAGAAGCGTTTTTTCAAAGAATCTTTCTTCCCTAAATCATTGGTAAGTGATCTAAACTAATTTCTTTCAATCTTTCACTATATTTCCTAAGATTTCAACCAAAAATCATGTGTTTTCATGGTGAAAATTGCGATTTTTGGATAGAATTAGGGATTTTTGTAAAATGGAGGATTTAGACCTCAAATTGAGATCTCATTCCAAAACAAATTACATAACCGGGCTCGGGGGTGAATGAGTAATCGGATTTTGGTCCGAATTATGGATTTGGACCAAGCGGGTCCGGGTGTTGACTTTTGTTGACTTTTTCAATAATAACCTAAATTGAATTCTTTACAATCGTTGGTAGTTCTTAAGGCTTAATTTTAATTATTTAGTTGGTAATTTGCAAGATTCTATTGGTTCGGAGGCTTGTTTGAAAGGCAAAGTTGTGGTTGAGCTTTGAGTTTGGTCTTTGGAGCGAGGTAAGTGTCGTGGTAAACATTGACTTGAGGGATTATGACTTATTTGTCTATTTGCTACATGTTTAGATGTTGGGTTCAACGTATATGTGAGGTAACGAGTACTTATGCATGGTTGTCAGGTTAAAGCATGAGGGTGGGACTTGATTTCTTGCAATTATTGCTTTCTTTGATCACGTTATCCATGTTTACAAGTTATTTGTGAAATTGATCAATCTTATTGTGTTTATGGACTTTTGTGATAATTGAGTATTGATTCTAAGTTGAGATTGGTATTGTGGAACCGTTGTTGAAGTAAAGTGTGTACTTGTTGATCTTATCTCCCTGTTATTACTTGTTCAATGTTGTGTGGTAAGGTAGAGTGTTAATGCACGAAGGGTGATGTCGTGTCGTATGTGAGTGTTAATGCATGAAGGGTGATGTTGTGTCGTATGTGAGTCTTAATGCACGAAGGGTGATGTCGTGCCTATGTGAGTGTTAATGCACGAAGATTGATTCCATGCCATATTGTGAGTGTTAATGCACAAAAGGTGATGCCGTGCCATATTATGAGAGTTAATGAACGATGGGTGATGTCATGCCGTTTCTATTGATTTATACTTTGAGTGAGAGTAAAAGCACGAAGGGTGATATCGTGCAATTTTCTTCATTATGCTTAATTGTTTTTACTGGTTAAAGACATATTGATTGTTCCGGTTATCATTCCGATGTATCTCTCGTATCTTGTATCCCCCTCAGTATGTCCCCCTCCCGATATTACCTATATAACTTTTGTTTGTTGTTATCTTGTACATATACTGTTATCTGCACAGGTTACTATGTAGGTGTCTTGTCATAGCCTCGTCATAACTTCGTCGAGGTTAGGCTTGACACTTACGAGTATACGATATCGGTTGTACTCATCCTACACTCTACACTTATTGTGCAGATTTTGGTACCGGCCCTAGCTGTCCGTGAGTTGGAGCAGCTTGGATCTTGTTATTCAGAGACTCGAGGTAGATCTGCTAGCGTCCGCAAGCCTTGAAGTCTCCTTCTATTTTCTTATTTCACTGTTTCGTTCCTTTCAAAATAGTTGTATTTCTTTCAGACTTTATTTGTAGTAAAATCTAAAAGCTCGTGAGTTATGACTCCAGATCCGCATTGTAGTAGATATTGGGCCATTATGTTATTTCGCACTTGATTTTATTTCATTTTGACTTTATCTATTGAAATTGAAAGAAATTGGCTTTTCTCTCACGTTGGCTTGCCTAGCAAGTGAAATATAAGGTGCCATCACGATCCTGAAGGTGGGAATTTCGGGTCATGAGGAGTTGGCATCAGAGCACTAGGTTGCTTAGGTATTACAATTCACGAGCAGGTTTAGTAGAGTCTGGAGGATCGGTACAGAGACGTCTGTACTTATCTTCTAGAGGCTATGAAGTTTAGGACCAAATTTCACTTCTATTCTTCTCTGTCGTGCGATTTTGTTCCCTCATTGTTAATTGAACTCTTCTACTCTTGTTCTCTCGCAGATGGCGAGAACACGTACATCATCTTCAGCTGAGCAGCATCTAGAGCCACCAGTGGAAGCTCCTACGAGGGGCAGAGGCCGAGGTCGTGCCATAGGGCGAGGTAGGGGCAGAGCTCGAGCAGCAGCACGAATAGTGGAGCCTCAGGTAGAGTTTGACGAGGAGGTTCTAGCCCAGACTATTCCAGTAGGTCCAGCTCAGGTCCCGGAGGGGTTCATCGCCACCCAGTGTTTCAGGACGCTATGATCCGTTTGGTAGGCCTTATGGAAAGTGTATCCCAGACTGACACATTTCCCATGGCACCAGCCGTCTCTCAGGCTGGAGGAGGAGCACAAATTCTTGTTACTCACACCCCGGAGAAGATGGCTCCCCTGTATCAGACTCCATTAGCTCAGCCAGTTGGAGTAGTACAGCCGATTGTTGCGGCACAGGCCGGTGGTGGACCAGCTATGTCTTCTAAGGTCTTATTGAAGTTGGACAAGTTCACCAAGCTCTTTCCAGTTCACTTTAGTGGTGCACCTTCTGAGGACCCACATGATTATCTTGACCGCTTCAATGTGGTTCTGTGAAACATGGGGATAGTTGAGACTAATGGGGTCGATTTTGCTGTATTTTAAATGACGCGTTCTGCCAAGAGATAGTGGAAGGATTTTGTATCGACCAGACCAGCTGGGTCTCCTGCTCTTACTTGGGACCAGTTCTCTCAGATATTTCTTGAGAAGTTCGTTCCTGTCACACTAAAAGAGGATTATCGCAGGCAGTTCAAGATTCTCCAGCAGGGCAGTATGTCCATCACTCAGTATGAGACTTGTTTTGTAGATCTGGCCCGTCATGCTATTCTGCTGCTTCCTACCGAGAGAGATATGGTGAGGAGGTTTATTGAGGGACTTGCTCAGCTTATCAAGTTGCAGATGGACAAGGAGACTAGGAGTGAGATTTCTTTTCACACGGCTGCCAATGTTGCCAAGCGAGTCGAGATGGTTCTTGCACAGGGGGAGGTTAGGGGTTTGACTAGAGACCTCTTCATTCTGGAGGGTTTAGCGGTGCCTCTTCTGGAGGCAGGGGTGCTTTTGGTATAGGCCATCCTCCCAGGCCGTTTCATTTAGCACTCCAGGCATCCCACGGTGCTTCAGGTGGTTGTGGCCCTCATATGCCTTATTCCGACCAACTAGCCTATAGTGCATCGCCAACTCCTATTAGTGCACCTCCACTCCAGATCTTTCAGGGTGGTTACTCAGGTCGACATGGTCTGATTTAGGGTCAGCAGTCATAGAAGTCGAGGTCCTGTTATACTTGTGGTGATCCGAGGCATATTACTAGATTATGCCATCGTGCATCGAGCAATTCATATCATCAAGGTTCTCGTGCCATGGTCCCGGCACTAGGTACTTCACCGCCTGCTCAAACAGCTAGAGGTAGGGGCCAGGAAGCCAGAGGTGGTGGTCATACCACTAGAGGTGGAGGTCAGCCAGCTAGGTCTCGTCCTAGAGATGTAGTTTAGAGTGGTGGTCCCCAACCCTGACGCTATGCTTTTCCAGCCAAGATTGAGGCTGAGTCTTATGACGCCGTTATCACAGGTATTGTTTCAGTCTGCAGTAGAGATGCTTCAGTTCTATTTGATCCGGGTTCTACTTATTTTTATGTGTCATCCTATTTTGCTTCATATTTGGTTGTGCCTTCTGATTCTTTGAGTGCTCCTCTGTATGTGTCCACACCTGTGGGAGATGCTATTGTTGTAGGTCGCGTTTATCATTCGTGTATGGTTACCATTGGGAGTCTTGAGAGTAGCGTAGACCTCCTACTTCTCGATATGGTAGACTTTGATGTTATCTTGGGTATGGATTGGTTGTCACCTTATCACGTTATATTGGATTTCCACGCCAAGACGATGACCTTAGCCTTGCCGGGGTTGCCTCGATTAGAGTGGAGGGGGACTCTTGGACATTCTACTAGCATGGTTATCTCTTATGTGAAGGCTCGGCGTACGGTCGAGAAGAGGTGTCTAGCTTATTTGTCTTATGTCTGCAATTCTAGTGCGGAGGTTCCTTCCATGGATTATGTACCAGTGGTCCGTGGGGTTTCAGAGGTATTTCCTGGAGACCTGGTGGGGATGCCACCCGACAGGGATATCGACTTCTATATTGACTTGGTTCTGGGAACTTAGCCCATTCTATTTAGCTATACCGTATGGCCCCATCGAGTTGAAGGAATTGAAGGGGCAGTTGCAAGATTTGCTTGACAAGGGTTTCATTAGACCTAGTGTCTCGCCCTGCGGTGCGCCTTTGTTTTTTATGAAGATGAAATATGGATCGATTAGGATGTGCATAAACTACTGGCGGTTGAACAAGGTCACCATAAAGAACAAGTATCCATTGCCGAGGATTAATGACTTATTTGATCAACTTCAGGGTGCCAAGGTGTTTTCAAAGATCGATTTGAGGTCTGGCTACCATCAGTTGAGGATTAGGGCATCTGATGTCCCAAAGACAGCCTTTTGGACTTGATATGGGCATTATGAGTTACAGGTGATGTCATTTGGACTAAAAAATGCCCCAGCAACATTTACGGATTTGATGAACTAGGTGTTCAAGCGGTATTTGGATTCTTTTGTGATTGTGTTTATTGATGATATATTAATTTACTCCCCCAGCCGAGAGGAGCACGAGCATCATCTTTGGATTGTACTTCAAACTCTGAGAGACAGCCAATTATATGCTAAGTTTTCAATGTACGAGTTTTGGTTGGATTCAGTCGCTTTCTTGGGGCTCGTTGTAGCACCAGAGGACATTCAAGTAGACCCTGAGAAGATTGAGGCAGTTCAGAATTGGCCTAGGCCCACATCAGCCATGGAGATCCGGGGTTTCTTGGGTTTGGTGGGTTATTACCGTCGCTTTGTGGAGGGGTTCTCATCTATAGAAGCCCCGTTTACCAGGTTGACCCAGAAGGGTGCCCCGTTCAGATAGTCAGACGAGTGTGAGGCGATATTTCAGAAGCTCAAGACTTCTTTGACTACGGCGCCGGTGTTGGTGTTGCCCACAGAATCAGGATCTTATACGATATATTGTGGCGCATCTCGTATTGGACTTGGTACGGTATTGATGCAGGATGGCAGGGTGATTGCATATGCATCGCGGCAGCTGAAAGTTCACGAGAAGAATTACCATGTTCATGACCTAGAGCTGGCAGCCAGTGTTCATGCGCTGAAGATTTGGAGGCACCGTATTTACAGCGTGCCGTGTGAGGTATTCACATATCATCGGAGCTTGCAGTATTTGTTCAAGCAGAAGGAGCTTAATTTGAGGTAGAGTAGGTGGTTGGAGATATTGAAAGACTATGATATCACCATCTTGTATCATCCTGGGAAGGCTAACATGGTGGCTGATGCTTTGAGGAGAAAGTCAGCGAGTATGGGCAGCCTTGCTTACATTCCAGTCGGTGAGAGACCTCTTGCATTAGATGTTCAGCCCTTGGCCAATCTGTTCGTGAGGTTGGATATTATTGAGCCCAGCAGTGTTCTAGCTTGTACATTCGCTCGGTCTTCCTTATTTGAGTGCATTAGAAATCTACAGTATGATGACCCTTATTTGCTTTTTCCTTAGGGACACAGTGTTACACGGTGGTTCCAAGCAGGTTACTGTTGGAGATGATGGAATTTTGAGGATGCAGGGTCGTGTTTGTGTGCCTAATGTGGATGGACTTTGTGAGTTGATTCTTGAGAAGGCCCACAATTTCCGGCCGGCGCTGCCAAGATTAATCAGGACTTGTGGTAGCATTATTGGTGGAGGAGAATGAAGAAGGATATAGTTGCATATGTAGCTCAGTGTTTAAATAGTCAGCAGGTAAAGTGTGAGCATCAGAGACCTGGTAATTTGCTTCAGAAGTTAGAGATCCCAGCGTGGAAGTGGGAGTGTATCACTATGGATTTCGTTGTTGGACTCCCACGGACTCAGAGGAAGTTGATGCAGCTGGGGTTATTGTGGACAGGCTGACCAACTCAGCGCACTTCATTCCTATGGCAGTTGGCATATATTTATATCCGCGAGATCGTCTGCCTTCACGGTGTTCCCGTGTCTAGCATTTCTGATCGAGGTACGTAGTTCACCTCGCATTTCTGAAGGGAAATTCAACGTGAGTTGGGCACGCAGGTTGAGTTGAGCACAACATTTCATCCTCAAACGGACGAACATTCCGAGCGCACTATTCAGATATTGGAGGATTTGCTCCGCGCTTGTGTTATAGACTACGGAGGTTCTTGGGATCAGTTATTGCCGCTTGCGGAGTTTTCCTACAACAATAGTTACCACTCGAGCATTCAGATGGCCCTCTATGAGGCATTATACGGTAGGCGGTGCCGATCACCAGCTGGATGGTTCGAGCCAAGGGAGGCTCCATTATAGGGTACAGATTTGGTACAGGATGTCTTAGATAAGGTCAAGATTATCCAGGATCGACTTTGCACAGATCAGTCCAAACAGAAGAGTTATGCCGACCGCAGAGTTTGCAATGTTGCATTCATGGTCGGAGAGAGGGTGTTGTGTCGGGTATCATCCATGAAGGGTGTAATGAGGTTCGGGAAGAAGAGAAAGGCGATACCTAGGTATATCAAACCTTTTGAGATTCTTGAGCGAGTGGGAGAGGTGGCTTACAAGCTTGCGTTACCACCAGGTTTTTCAGCAGTTCATCTGGTGTTCCATGTGTCCATGCTCCGTAAGTATCACGGCGATCCATCCCACGTGTTAGATTTCAGCTCTATCCAGTTGGACAAGGATTTTACTTATGAGGAGGAGTCGGTGGCTATTCTAGCCCGGAAGGTTCTTCAGTTGAGATCGAAGAGTTATCCTTCAGTTCGAGTGTAGTGGAGAGGTCAGCCGGTCGAGGCAGCTACTTGGGAGATCAAGTCGGACATGCCGAGTAGATATCTCCACCTTTTCACCAGTCCAGGTACTTTTCTATGTCCGTTCGAGGACGAACGGTTGTTTTAGAGGTGGAGAATGTGATGAGCCGATAGGTCATCTTATGTTTTAGAGCTTAATTCTGTGCTTTAAAGCCTTAAATACCTCATTTTTAGCCTTCCTCAATTTGCGTGCACAATCCGCACATTTTTCCAAATAGTCTTTATGCTAAAAAATTGAGAAAATATGAAAATTTTGCCTTACAATCCATTTGAGTTGATTTCGGTAAATGTTTTGAGAAAACGGACCCAAATTCATGTTTTGATCATCCCAGTGGGTCCGTGTCGAGATTTGGGAGTTGGGCGTATGCCCGAAATCGAATTCGGAAGTTCCTAGCCCGAGCTATCGGACTTTGTTGAATTAAAAGTTAAAAACTTAGTGATTTCAAAATGTTTGACCAATTTTTGACTTTTAGATATCGGGTCCGTATTTTGGTTCCGAAATCCGGAATTGGTCCAATACTATATTTATGACTTCTCTGTCAAATTTGGTGAGAAACGGAGTTGGTTTCACGTGATTCAGACATTCGGTTGTGAAACTAAAAGTTTCAAAGTTTTCTTAAAAATTTCATTTGATTTGGTGTTCAATTCAGTGTTCTAGGTGTTATTTTGGTGATTCGATCGCTCAAGCAAGTTCGTATGATATTTTTAGACTCGTGTGCATAGTTGGTTTAGAGCCCCGAGGGCTCGTGTGAGTTTCGGATAGGCTACAAAGTGATTTGGACTTAGAAAAACTCAGCTGGTGTTTCAGTTCTGGCGCAGGCCTCTGATCTCGCATTTGCGAAATCAGGCATCGCATTTGCGACGTCAGATGAGTTCGCATTTGTGATCAACTCATTGCATTTGCGAAGAGTAGCTGGGAAATTTTATGTTCGCATTTACGAATAATTCTTCGCATTTGCAAAGTGGGTCGGGGGGTGGGGGGAGGGGTGTACAGGATCGCAATTGTGATCAGGTGGTCGCATTTGTGGAAGGTCAGAGCTCACATTTGTGAACTATTCATCGCAAATACGATGAAAGAAGAGATGTGAAGGTCTTCGCATTTGCGGTCGCAAATACGACATATGCAACTGATCAAATGGGACTTAGACAGGATTTTTGCTCATTCTTCAAATTTTCAAACAAGAAAACCCTAGAGGCGATTTTTCAAAGAACCTTTATTCCTCTGTTCATTGGTAAGTGATTCTAAACTAGTTTCTTTCAATCTTTCACTATATTTCTTAAGATTGCAACCAAAAATCTTGTGTTTTCATCGTGAAAATTGGGTAGGGGAGGGGGGGGGGGGGGGGTTGGTAAAATTGGGGATTTTTGAAAAAGGGGGGTTTTAGCCCAAAAATNGGGGGGGGGGGTTGGTAGAATTAGGGATTTTTGTAAAATGGAGGATTTAGACCTCAAATTGAGATCGGATTCCAAAACAAATTACATAGCCGGGCTCGGGGGTGAATGGCTAATCGGGTTTTTGTCCAAATTTCGGGTTTGGACCAAGCAGGCCCGGGTATTGACTTTTGTTGACCTTTTCAATTATGACCTAAATTGAATTTTTTACAATCGTGGGTAGTTCCTAAGGCTTAATTTGAATCGTTTGGTTGGTAATTTGCTAGATTCTATTGGTTTAGAGGCTTGTTTGAGAGACAAAGTTGTGATTGAGCTTCGAGTTTGGTCTTTGGAGCGAGGTAAGTGTTGTGGTTAACCTTGACTTGAGGGATTAGGACTTGTTTGTCTATTTGCTACATGTTTAGATGTTGGGTTCAACGTATATGTGAGGTGACGAGTACTTATGCGTTGTTGTAGGGTTAAAGCATGCGGGCGGGACTTGATTTTTTGAAATTATTGCTTTCTTTGATCACGTTATCCATGTTTATACTAGTTTTTTGTTAAATTGATCATTATTATCGTGTTTATGAACTTTTGTGGTAATTGAATATTGATTCTAAGTTGAGATTGGTATTGTGGAACCGTTGTTGAAGTAAAGCTTGTACGTGTTGATCTGATCTCCCTGTTATTACTTGTTCAATGTTGTGTGGTAAGGGAGAGTGTTAATGCACGAAGGGTGATGTTGTGTCGTATGTGACTGTTAATGCACGAAGGGTGATGACGTGTCGTATGTGAGTGTTAATGCACGAAGGGTGATGCCATGTCATATTGTGAGCGTTAATGCACGAAGGGTGATGTCGTACCATATTATGAGATTTAATGCACGAAGGGTGATGCCGTGTCGTTTCTATTGATTTATACTGTGAGTGAGAGTAAAAGCACGAAGGGTAATGCCGTGCAATTTTCTTCATTATGCTTAATTGTTTTTACTGGTTAAAGGCATATTAATTGTTCTGGTTATCATTCTGTTGTATCTCTCGTATTTTGTATCCCCATCAGCATGTCCCCCTCCCGATATTACCTGTCTAGCTTTTATTTGTTGTTATCTTGTACATATACTGTTATCTGCACAGGTTACTATGTAGGTGTCTTGTCATAGCCTCGTCACTACTTCATCGAGGTTAGGCTCGACACTTAAGAGTACATGGGGTCGGTTGTACTTATACTACACTGTACACTTATTGTGTAAATTTTGGTACCGGCCCTAGCTATCCGTGAGTTGGAGCAGCTTGGATCTTCTTTCTTCGGAGACTCGAAGTAGATCTGCTGGCGTCCGCAGGCCTTGAAATCCCCTACTATTTTCTTATTTCACTATTTCATTTCTTTCAAAACAGTTGTATTTCTTTCAGACTTTTTTTGTAGTAAAATCTAGAAGCTCGTGAGTTGTGACTCCAGATCCGCATTGTAGTAGATATTGGTCTTTTATGTTATTTCGCACTTGATTTTATTTCATTTTGACTTTACCTATTGAAATTGAAAGAAATTGGCTAAACGGTTCTCTCATGTTGGCTTGCCTAGCAAGTGAAATGTTAGGCGTCATCACGGTTCCGAAGGTAGGAATTTTGGGTCGTGACACTCAGGCTCTTCTAAATTCTGCCAGATGCATGTCGGATCCTTCAATAGTCGTACATTTTTGTAAGATCCGTACGAGCGTGATATCATATTTGAAAAGTTCAAATAACCAGAAGCGCGATACCAGGATTTCAACTTATAAGTTTTGAATTTTAGAATGACGACTTTAAGTACTAACGATTGGGTTTAAATTTAATATATATATGTTATACGTATTTGATGAGTTTCTTACTATAACATGTACTATTGAGCAAAAACTACTAAATTCGATCGAACGCATTACTCAACTTCTGCCTCCGCCCTTGGTCTTAACTATTCCTAGAGAGAGAGGGGAGAGAGAAAGAATGGATAAGCTTTTAAGCTTCAAGTAGAGATATACTGTATTACCACATGTACAAGCTACATATGGGATGTTGCACAAAAAGCAAGCAATAGCCAATGAGGGTTAACTAGTAGTGTATGTGGGGGAAGGGTGCATGCTTATTATTTGCTTCGGTTCAAAGAATCTGAGCTGTATTTCAGCTTCGAGGTTACAAGATTTCAAGAAACACATTGAAATTCTACTCAGTCAAAGGACTCTGAACATATAAAAGCTGGCTGGTATTTAAGTAGGAAAGAAAAGAACAGTTCGGTGCACAAAGTATTCGATATTTACGCCGGGTTCGGGAAAAGATTGCATTATCAGAGGTGTGATGTAGACAATCTATCATAATTCTAATATTAGTGATTACTTCTATGACTCGACTGTAACCTAAAGCTGGCTGGTATTTAAATAAAAAAAAGGGATAGCCCGGCATACAAAGTATTTTATATTTATGTAGAGTTCTGGGAAGGATCGTACTTCGTCGAGTGTGGTATAAACAGTCTATTTTTATGCAAATATTAACTTCTACGGCTCATATTTATCGAGTTTCGAACTGTTTCATTGACCAACCCTAAGATAATTTTTCGATTATAAAATAAAAGACAGTCAGTCAGTACAGATCTGACCAGACTGTATATAACATAATGCTAAACGTTACTTTGCTTTTGCCTCGAGAAAGAGCTTCTTCAGTAACTGTGCACGTGCAAACCAGTGTCCAAATGTGACTCATGTCTCGCTTCATTTTAGCCATAAGTAACACCCAAACTTTAGATAGAATCTTACATTAGCAAAATATAAAAAGATGTTGGGTATATAAATTAACAAGTCTTAAACATTAGTGACGCGTGCCTGTCCAGAGCGGATAATATCACTAGCGGACTAGACTGTTAAAGATGATACGAGGGTCACTCTTGTATCAGTCTTGCCGATGATGGGTCGGAGTTCAACTGAGTTTAGGCAATTTTAAAGCAGACAATAGCTCTTCTTGATAAGACTCCTCCTAAATGGTAAGCTATAATTTAAGTACTCCAACTATCAAGAAAAAAACATGGTCATTACTCGAGCACTACTATCACAATTATGAAATAATAATACACAATCATGGGTTTCATAGATATTCATGATAATTTTTTTAACTTGTCTTTGATAGGGAAGAGTTTAAATTCGTCTATAATCTATTTATGGAATATAATGTAAATTTCATGAACATGGAACTCATTCAAAAAAAAAAAAAAAAGGGATTTTACAACATTTAGCAGGTCAAATGACAAATATTTCATATCATATGATCATAATATTAAACTCACATTCGAAAAACCTAACCTGAAAAAGGACTTAAAATTCAAAGTGTAATGTTACTAAAAGGAACATTATATGAAGAACTTGAAATGGTCAACACACGAAAACCCTTTACCTAAAAATCATTGCTAAGAATTCTTGAAGACTACTGAGAGAGAGAATTTTCGTCAATTAAAGGTTGTGACATAATACTGGGTATGTTGTTATTGTTGTTGTAAAGGTTATGGCCCTCCAGTTTTGGATCATATCTAAAACTGAAAGGCCATGAACTTAAACAAGTGAATCAAAGAAAATTACCCGACCCGTTTATGAATTTCAGCTGGTTAAAATGGAGGTCGACCAGTTTCCCAATAAGCCTCGGAAGGTAATTGAACATTGTTGAGAAGGTTGGGTGGCATTCCATGAAACAATGACGGGTCAGTTAATAGTTGTTGTTGTTGTTGTCCTCCTGGAGCAATAGCTCGAGGAGAACCTAGTGAACCTCCTTGAGGTGGAAGCGAATTCGAATCATCCTCCTCTAGTGGAAGTCTTTCATAAGCTGCATTGCTAAACGAAGCTGCCATAATCACAACCGGACCGGATGCCATTAGTGCCCCTACCACACAACCTCCCACCACTTGTCCTTGTCCGCCGGCTAAATATATAGTCAATCCTGACGCTGCTGCTGGTGCTGGTGGTGGTAGAAATGATCCGGCTAAGGATAAAATCTCAAAACGCCCATGTAGGGTTGCAATCGCACCTGATAAGCAAAAAAAATATATAATGTTACCAATCGAGTTCTTTTGGCTCAATTAGCAACTCCATTTTTCACATTGAATTAGTTCTGTCTTCGAATGTGAGAAGGGTAGACATCCAGTTCGATGAGGGCAGGTTCACATAAAATTGAATTGATTGATTAGGAAAGCTGGTTACGTAGCGTTAAAAGCTTAAGTATCCGGAGGACCAGTTGGTTATAAAAGAAAAATGAAATTAGAGAAAAACTTGAAAAAATAATTTTGTACCTGGTGAAGCTGGTTGTCTTAGGTTTACATTAGTAACATTGCCTGTTCCACTCATAATACAAACCCCTCTTTGACGTCTTCTTGAAAAATTTGAAACACTTTCCATAATATCACAACCATCTGCAATTTCCATGACATGAGTTCTAAGGGCATTTGCACTATCTCTAGTAATGATAATTGGTGCCTTGAGTTTGTTCTTTGATCCAGCAGGTCTACCTCTAGGCCTTCTATTGAACTCACCATCTCTATTGGTTCCGTTAGCACCTAATTCGTCGTTTGATTCGTCGGCATTTGAATTATTATTGTTGTTGTTATCGTTGTTGTCGTCGCGGTCTCTCTTTTGCCCGGACATGTTTAGTCCACTTGTTCCACTTTGTTCATCTTCTGAGTTGTGTTGGAATTGAAGGTGGTGTTGCTGCTGCTGCTGTTGGTGGTGGTGTAAGTTAAAATTTCTCGTATGGAAAGGAGGTGGAAGCGAATTGTTCGATGGATCCATACTCTTTTAGTTTAATTCGTCGAGACAGATCTAGAGCAGGTTCAACAGATTCAATTGAACCTCTACTTTCTGTTCGAATTACTTACCCGAAGAGAATAAAGAAGTTGAAAATGCAAATATCTAACAGATCGCATCTACTTTGACCCTACTGACTCTAAATCTTGAATCCGCTCGATTGACCGGAGAAATAGAGCGGAGAAGAAAAGAAAATGGAAGTACAAGAAAGGGAAAGGTTGTAATGATTTGAAAGGAAGATAGTGGGGAAAGGTTGAAAAAGAAAATGAGTAGACTTTGGTTGGTTTCTTTAACTCCTATTCTTTTTTTTCATACTTTCTGGCTTTTTGTATATGTGGGGTTTAATGAATCAAGAAACTCACATATCTTCATCATAAAGAAGAGAAAAGAAGAACAAGTGGACTTTTGGACATTTTGGGTGTCACCAACCAAGAATTCACAGCTTGTAAACTTACCCTATCTAAGAAATTTTGATAATATCGGATCATCCAAAAGATAACTACGTATAACACGATAATAATAATAATAACAAACTCAATATAATCCCACAAGATGAGGTTTAGGGAGAGTAGTGTGTATAAGACGTAGATCTACCTTGTGAAGGTAGAGAAGCTATTACCGATAGACCCTCGGCTCAGAAAAGATGAAAAAGAAAATATCAACATGTAATCCTCCATAAAAGTGAGATTTATAATCTTGTAAATAAGACAGGTCACCTGTTACAACAGATAAAAGTGACCAGAAAATTTATTTATGATTGGCGTATATACACACTGACAATGTACAAAATTCTTATACTATCAACATATTTTAACATATTAATTTGCATTTATTTTAGATTACTAATCCATATCTGATGAGTACAAGTTACATGTATTTATTTTTTAAGTTATGTTAGTGAAAGATTATTAAAATGTTAATATAGAAGTTAAACTCAACTTGGACTATATATATATATATATATATATATATATATATACTTGAAAAATGCCTTCACCCCTCAATTTATATTCAACCTTATATGTCCATTTCTTTGGCCTGTCTCAATCCATTAACATTACTTTCTTTTTTCTTCAGAGACATAGATACTGATAATTGCTTGGTTAAGGTCTTATTGTTTGTCAATATTTTAGAGCCTAAAATTGAAAAGTTCTCTAATTAAATATACGTCTAGAAAAGTGAATACTTTAAAGACAAATATTATTTAAGGATTACAATCTACAAACTAGCTAATATAGCGGCAAAAGAAATAAGTGAAAGACTACTATATACAGGATGCAGATTAAATTAACAAAGTTTCGATTTATCCAAGAGACACATGCACCATTATATTCTGCGAAGTCTTATCTACTCCGTACGCTCTTTATTTTCTCAATTTCAAAGTTGGCGGGTCCAGAATCGATTCCGGATTTAAACTCTTTGGGTTTAATTTTTAAAGTTATTAATAATGACTCATTATATTTTTAAAAGTATGAGTTCATATTGATGAATTGTGAGAGAAAATTGAGAATGGAAGAGAAGAAAATAAAATTGAATTCTCAAAATCTGTTCTAATCTCGTTACATACAAGGTTGTATATATGCCTTCTCCACTAACTAACTGACAGCTAATGTCCAGTTGTCAACTAACCAATTTAACAAACTAACTCTCTCCAAACTAACTTTTACACCTTGAACTTCTACTATGCACACTTTGACCCCTAATATTCTAAGACTCCCCCTCAGGCTGGAGGGTGAAAAACATTGAACACTCCAAGATTGGATCGCAGGAAAGAATGTTGAGCAACGCCAAGTCCCTTAGTCATGAGATCAGCCAACTGTATCTGGGTTGAAATGTGATGAGGAGAAAGCAGGCCATTCTTAATCTTCTCTCGAACAAAGTGATAATCTATCTCGATGTGCTTTGTCCTTTCATGAAAAATAGGATTTGTTGCAATCTGAAGTGTAGTTTTGCTATCACAATATACATCAACAGGCCGATGTAAATAGACAATTCTTGTAATAATCCAACAAGAGAAGTAATCTCAGCTGCTACTACAACAAGGCTTCTATATTCAGCTTCAGCTGAGCTATGACTCATTGTCTGTTGTTTCTTTGACTTTCATGATAACAAAGAATCCCCTAGCTTAACAGTATAACCAGTGATTGACCTTCGTGTGTTTGGGCAAGTTGCCCAGTCTGAATCACAGAAGGTAGAAAAATGAATGATAGGACCCTTTTTGAGAAAAATACCAAGGCCAAGTGACCTTTTAATGTATCTAACCACTCGAAGTGTTGCAGTTAAGTGTGACTATTTTGGATGATGCATGAACTGACTCAGAACTTGCACAGCAAAACAAATATCATGTCGTATGATGGTCAAGTAGAGTAACTAGCCTACCAGCCTTTGATAGATTCTCGCATCTTGCAGCTCTTCATCACCATTGTGCCCAACATGTTTGTCATACTTTGTAGTGGTCAGCTTCTGATTGAGTTCAATAAGAGTAGATGCAGGTTTGGCAGCAGTCGGTCCTGTCGAGGAGATTAACTCCAGTGCATACTTTCTTTAGTTTAATAGTATACCCTCATTTGATCTCATCACTTCAATCCCCAAGAAATATCTGAGTTCACCCAAATCCTTTACCTTAAAGATGTTATGTAATGTGTTTTTGGCCTCTTCTACTAGGAAAATATTACTGCCTGTGATCAAGATCATCAACATACACCATAATCACAATGTCATGTGATGTCTGTTTGGTGAATAGGGAATGATTATATGCACTCTGTTGATACCCTTCTCCCACAAAGGCATGTGAGCTTAATATTCCACTGTCTTGAAGCCTCTTTCACACCATAGAGTGATTTCAATAATTTGCACACTTTGTTCTCCCCTTGTCGTTTGAAACCCTGTGCCAAAACCATATATACTTCTTCATAGAGGCCCTCCTGTAGGAATGCATTATTCACATCCATTTGATAGAGGATCCATCCTTTGGAGGCTGCTATGCTTAAAACAGTTCTCACAGTTACTATTTTGGCAACTGGTGAGAATGCCTCATGGTAATCTATCCCTTCTTATTGTGTGTATCCTTTTACTACTAGCCGTGCATTAAATTTGTCAATCTCACCAGATGACTTATATTTGATCTTAAACACTCATTTAGAACCAATTGGTTTCCTTCCTTCTGGTAAATCTACAACTTCCCAAGTATGGTTCTCTTCAAGTGCTTTAATTTCTTGGTCCATGGTTTCCATCCGTCTTGGATCATTTGCAACTTTCTTAAAGGATTGTGGTTCAGTTAAAACTGAAAAAACATTAAGGAATGGCTGGTAAGAAAGAGATAAATGATCATAAGAGAGGACATTAGAGATAGAATATACAACATTTGTATGACTCTTGGCATTAGTGATGAAGTCCTTAAGCCAAGAAGGAGGCATTCCTTGTCGAGTAGACTTCCTAGTTTCTCCTTCTATAGATGGTGACTGTGAGTGTACTTCTTCTGGTCCTGCTTCTTCAATGTTTGTCTCAACTTCGGGTTCCAAGATGACAGAAATAAGATTATCATTTACTGAAGCATCTGTTGGGATCTCATGGTTCACACCAGACTCTACATGAATTGTGGCTGAATCCAGATTATCAGAAGTCTCATGGTCATCACCATATTCTACATGGCATGTGGTTGAATCCATATTGGCAACCTCCATCTCTGTAGTGACATTTTCATTAACTGGCACATGTATGTTCTAAGGTGTAGTTGTAACCACAGGTGCTTGTGGTTGATGTCTATCTACTTCCACAACTGGAGGTTGAGAAGGAAACAAATCCCCTGCACATTCTGAATCAGCAAATTTCTCAAAAGAAAAAACATGTTCTTTAAATACCACATCTCTGCTAACAAAAGCATTTTTATTCTCTAAATCATATAATCTATAACCCTTTTGTGTTTCTGAATAGCCAATTAGAATAGCCTTCTTAGCTCTGGCTGCAAACTTATCACCTTGAGGCAGGTTACTTGTATAACATAAGCAACCAAACACCCTCATGTGATCTATTTTTGCTGGCTTTCCAAACAACAATTCATAAAGGAGATTCTTCTTGCAAGATACTAGTAGGCAGTTTATTTATCAATACACTGATATTCTTACACAATCACCCCAGAATCTCCTAGGAATTGAACTTTGAGATTTCAAGGCCCTTGCAACCTCCAGTATATGCCTATTTTTTCGTACAATCACCCCATTTTGTCGGGGGGTGTAAGTACAACTACTTAGGTGTGTAATTCCCAGAGAAGAAAATAAAGAATTGCATTGAGAGTTGAAAAACTCTGTACCATTATCTGATCTAACAATCTTTACAATAGCTTCAAACTAAGTTTTTATCATTGCAAGATAGTTCTTTATTACAGTTACTACTTCACATTTAGACTGTATTAAGCATACCCAAGTAAACATGATGTAGTCATCTACTATTGTGACAAAATAAAGTATTCTATCAAAAGTAGGTACCTTATGAGGTCCCCAAACATCCATGTGTATGAGTTGAAAACAACTACTTGATCTAGTGCGTGGAAACTGTAGTCGACATTGCCTTGCTAAGGGACACACTTCGCAATTGTTCTCCCTTCCTGCTTGTATCTTATTATTTAGTTCTAAGATATGATGCATTGCCTTTGTTGATGCATGACCTAGCCTCAGATGCCACAGTGTTGTTTCTCCACGTTCCTTCAAAAAACTGATTGCTGATGTTGGTAAATTCTCTTTTATCAGGTATAACTCATTTTTTTCTCTACCAATCCCCATCACTTTGTCATTGTAAAGACCTCGAAATATACATAAATCAGGATAAAATCCAATTGAACAACATAATTTCCTAGTGAGCTTAGACACTAACAATAAGTTGAATTTAAATTCTGGCACATACAACACTCGCTCAATAGTTTTATTTCCTAAAACTACTGCATCTCCTGTATGTGTAATTTCTGCTCTACTGCTTGTAGGAAATTGTACTCCATCTGCTCTAGGTTGCAAGGGCCTTGAAATTTCAAAGTTCAATTCCTAGGAAATTTGGGGTGATTGTGTAAGAACAACAGTGTATTGATAAATAAACTACCTACTAGTATCTTGCAAGAAAAATCTCCTTATGAGTTGTTGTTTGGAAAGCCAACAAAAATAGATCACTTGAGGGTGTTTGGTTGCTTATGTTATGCAAGTAATCTGCCCAAAAGGTGATAAGTTTGCAGCCAGAGCTAAGAAGGCTATTCTAATTGGCTATTCTAATTAGCTATTCTAATTGGCTATTCAGAAACACAAAAGGGTTATATATTATATGATTTAGAGAATGGAAGTATTTTTGTTGGCAGAGATATGGTATTTAAAGAACAGGTTTTTCCTTTGAGAAAGTTGTTGATTCAGAATGTGCAGAGGATTTGTTTCCTTCTCAACCTCCAGTTATGGAATTAGATAGACATCAACCACAAGCACTTGTGGTTACAACTACACCTCAGAACATACAAGTGTCAGTTAATGAAAATGTCACTACAGAGGTGGAGGCTGCCAATATGGATTCAACCACAGACCATGCAGAATCTAGTGATGACCATGAGACTTTTGATAATTTGGATTCAGCCACAGTTCATGCAGAGTCTGGTGTGAACCATGAGATCCCAGCAGATGCTTCAGTAAATGAAAATTTTATTCCTGTCATCTTGGAACCAGAAGTTGAGACAAACATTGAAGAAGCAGGACCAGAAGAAGTACACTCACAATCACCATCTATAGAAGGAGAAACTAGGAAGTCTACTTGACAAGGACGACGCCTTGTTTGGCTTAAGGACTTCATCACTAATGCCAAGACTCATACAAATGTTGTATATTCTATCTCTAATGTCCTCTCTTATGATCATCTATCTCCTGCTTACCAGTCATTCTTTAATGTTTTTCCAATCTTAGCTGAACCACAATCCCTTAAGAAGCTGCAAATGATCCAAGATGGATGGAAGCCATGGACCAAGAAATTAAAGCTCAAAAAATTCCAGTATTTCTTTGTTCTGTATTTCGCCTCTGTGTTTCTGCCGACAAAATCGAACCTCGCCGAAACTGGTTCTGAATTACGATCCTAGCAGATCCCGCTCTGATACCATGATGAATTGTGAGAGAGAAGATTGAGAATGGAAGATGATAAAATAAAATTGAATTCTCAAAATCTGTTCTAATCTCGTTACATACAAGGTTGTATATACAACTTCTCCACTAACTAACTGACAGCTAATGTCCAGTTTTCAACTAACTAATTTAACAAACTAACTTCTACACCTTGAACTTCTACTATGCACACTTTGACCCCTAATATTCTAAGACATATCTATTATTTTTTCAATATGAGTTCATATCTAATATTTTTGTAATTTTAGTGAATGTATACACATAAATTTATATTTTGCGTTGAAAGTTATAAGTTCATAATGGGTAGAAATCTTGTTTTAGATAGATAAAAAAATCAAATGACACTAATAGAATGAAAACAGAATACGATAATAAGTTACTTTTCTGTAGTTGTAATAAAGTTAACGAGTTTAGAAAGTGTGTAAAAATTATTATGTATTTTATATAATTTGAATTTTTCTTTTTTAAATATGTATATAATTCTAATTAAAAGCAATATGCTCAATTAAACTCACTAAACTCAATCGTCTAAATCTAATCTGAAAAAGAAATAGAACTTGACCACATCAAAGGAATAACCAACAATATATAACAAAGTGATTATTAATGCCGACCATGATGGTAATATGTTTTTGTCTGTTATTCGATCGGTTACTCCACGTAGTTGGAGTTTTCATGTTAGCTAGCCAGCTAGGTAATAGGTAATTAACCACCTCGCCCTACATCACTAAAAGATAACAAAACTTGGCACTATGTTAATAATAAAAAATTACATGTAATATTAATAATATTGCTATTTGCTTGAATGATTTACATTTAACGTTAATAGTAAAAAATTGCTCTTATTTATTTTTGTTTACCATATAGAAATAATAAATGTATTACTTGTTTTTGTATTTTTTTTATTAAAATCTTGAAGTACAGATATATATATATATATATATATATATATTGTTTAATAAATATTAAATTTTGAGTCCATCATGTTAATGGTGTAATGAGTTTAGCATTAAAATAGTTAAAAGTTGAATTCATCAAGTAGAGGCTGGTGGAATACGTAAGTTATGAGTTTACCGAACGAAGTAACTTTGACTCAAATCTTACATATATATTTAAAAAAATCAATAAATAAATAGTGGTAATAAATTTCGAATCTAGGTAGTAATGGAATATAGAACCCTATGTTCAAATCTTGATAGAGTGGGGTTAATGAAATAGAGGCTCGCATCCGGTGGCGTATGTGCTAAGAATATATTACCAAGATTTAAAGATAAGTTCTACAGAGTGACTTGTTAGACCAACTATGTTACGTTGTAAGAGGCAGAATGTTGGTCAGTCAAGAACTCACAGTTCACAAGATGAAAGTAGCAGACATACGGTGATGCTTAGATGATTGTGTGGGCATACTAGGGGAAACAAGATAAGGAACGAAGATATACGGGGCAAGGTGAGAGTGACGTCAGTGTTGGACAAGATGCGGGAAACGAGGTTGAGATATTTCAGGCATGTGAACTGGAGGACTACAGATGTCAATATGCCCCAGTGAGGAGGTGCCAGAGGTTGGTGCTGATGATAGGTCTAAAGAGAGGTAGCGGTAGACCAATGAAAAACTGGGAAGAGATAATTAGACAGGGCATGACACATTTTCAGCTCACCGAGGATAATGACATTAGATAGGAGAGCACGAAGATCGACAATTAGAGTGGAAGTCTAGTAGTAAGTCGTGTGATTAGTGTAAAAGGTTAGTATGCAGTCGAGCAATTTCTCTCTTTTACGTGGGATATCATGGTTCTAGTTTAGAGCATGTTAGTTGCTCTCTCTTCTCCTTATTAGTACTACTGTTATTATCTTAAATTGATCTCACTCTTTATGTCACGACCCCAAATCCTAACAGGTCGTGATGACGCCTATCGTGGAATTAGGCTAGTCAACCATCACTTCCCTGCACATTCATTCTATTATAATATTTCACAAATCAATAACAAACAGCAAACAGAGTATAAATAATTTCATTAAGTCTTTGCGCCTCAATAATAATCTAACAGTCTAAACAAAACCTCCAAAGACTGGAGTCAACATGGTCACGAGCATCTAAGAAATAAAACTAACTCTGCTAATGTCTTAAACAATGTCTATGAAATAAATACTAATACTAATAAAGGAAGGGAAATGGAGAAGCTGTGGACGTTGGACAACTACCTCGAAATCCCGTAAAGCTGCTGCTAACAAACAAAGATGGCTACTGCTCCACACTAGTACCTGGATCTGCACACAGGGGTGAAGGGAGTAATGATGAGTACGTCAACTCAGTATTAATGAAAATAAATCACATTATGAAGTATATGAAACACACAGCACAAAACATCAATCCACAAACAGTAAAACCTCAAGTCTCAATACATTATACATAAGTTCGAAAACAAATTTCCAGAAAAATCCTTTGAAACAAGTATATTTTCCAATATTTCTCAGTAAAACGCTCAGTAATATCAGTTTGAAAAATGAAGTGAATCATAGTCAAAAACTCAGTAAAATATCATCATAAATCTGCCCCTCGGGCCATAATCATCTCTCATAACATTTCCCTCAGCACCTCACCATCACTCAGTATCAGCCCAGCGGGCAACCTCACAGTCACTCAGTATCAGCCCAGCGAGCAACCTTACAGTCACTCAGTATCCGCCCCGCGGGCAATCACTCGCGCTCAGTAGGTATCTGTGCTCACTGGGGGTGTGTACAGACTACGGAGGGGCTCCTACATCCCAAGCGTTATAACAAGCCACATCATGGCATAAATCACTCGCAATATTGGCCCTCGGCCACTCTCATATCATAACATCCTCACCATATTGGCCTGCGGCCTCACTCAGTCAAACACTCTCAACATGCTACTCAGGCCATCATTATACCGGGTTTTCGACCCCAAAACAGTGTTTCATTTTCAAGAAATAATATCAAAAATACTCTGAGTGTCAAAACAATCATCAAGAAAAGACTGAGTGAAAATCATAACATATCAAGTGAGAAAACTAGTAAAAACAGCCCCCAAGGGGTAAACAAATCGGCACTAGGCCCCAAACATGGCTTACAGCCCAAATCATATCAATACTATTAAGCATAGGCTTAAAAATCGGTTTCGCAACTCAATAGTTGCCTAAAAGGGATATATTTCCAAATTTCCAATCTTTGCATTCCAAAATCCGTGAAAGGATGCAAGGTCCGGGGTTTCATATCCTCATGACATGATTTAAAGACATTACTTACCTCAAACTAGCCTGAAACGCTACTCTGCAATCCGTTTGCCTCTCGTATCAACTTCTGAATGCTCCAAATCTACCAAGATCAGATTTTTATCATCAAACTATGCTAAAGGAATGGATTCCAATTGAAAAGTACAAATTTTAGCATAAAACCCGAATTTAGCAAAAACCCGACCTCCGGGCTCGCGTCACGAAACTCGACAAATTTTATACCAAAATATTCTTCATCACTCACAAGTTCGTACATATAAAGAACGCAAAAATCGAAGTTCGTTTGACCCCTCAAATCATCTCCTAAAGGTCTCATAATCTCAAGACCTAACTCCACCTTTTTCAACTGATTTTCATGAATTAAACACTGATATTTTGTTCCTTAATCACCTAAAATCGAGTTTTAGGGTCCAAAATACTTACCTC
Source organism: Nicotiana undulata (assembly GCA_005239495.1). Lineage (NCBI taxonomy): Eukaryota > Viridiplantae > Streptophyta > Magnoliopsida > Solanales > Solanaceae > Nicotiana > Nicotiana undulata. The sequence continues at coordinate 36,563 of ML294150.1, forward strand.
AATGAAGAACGATGATTTCCCCTCTTCAAAATCGCCTCCAAGCTCTTTTTCCGTACAAAAATGGTGAAAAGGTGGGTATTGGTCGCGAAGGGTTTATTTTTATACTGTCCAGGGATTTCTTCACTGCGATCGCGGAACCATTCACGCGATCGCGAAGGGAAAACCCACTGACCCTCAAAAGACTCTACGCGATCGCGATTCAAAAGGTCCTAACTACACGTGATCGCGAACCTACACACGCAATCGCGAAGAACAAATGGACCCCCTCTCCTCACGCGCCTATAACCCTACGCGATCGCATGAAGATGCACGCGACCGCACTGCTCAAACCTGCCAAATTATGTGATCACAGACACACTTACGCGATCGCATAGAACAACTTTACCTGCCTCCCACTTTACTCTACGCGGTCGCAGCAATTGCTATGCGATCGCGATGAACAAACCATTGCTGCACGAACACCAGAAAACAGCAGACTTTGCAAAGGACAAAGTGCCCGTTAACCACCCAAAATCAATCCCGAGCCCCTCGGGACCCCAATCAAATTTACCAACACATCCTAAATGATCACTCAAACTTAGTTGCACTCTCAAAACACTAAATATAACCTCAAAACACCAAAATCATATCGGATTCAAGCCTAAGAACTTTGATATTTCTAAAATCTACCAACGATGCCGAAACTATCCAAAACAACTCTGATTGACCTAAAAGAGCGAACTGTCTCACGACGTTCTGAACCCAGCTCACGTACCGCTTGAATGGGCAAACAACCCAACCCTTGGAACATACTACAGCCCCAGGTGGCGAAGAGCCGACATCGAGGTGCCAAACCTTCCCGTCGATGTGAGCTCTTGGGGAAGATCAGCCTGTTATCCCTAGAGTAACTTTTNGATCGATTCTAATTCTATATATTCTTTTCTTATTTTTATGCCTTTATTTCAGCGAAAAGATCAAATGTCGAATCCATTTATTTTTCTGGTATTCAAGCAGGTTGGATTTTTCAACTTCAAACTAGTAAGTGAGGTTCCATAAATCTGTAGCCAGAAAAATAATTTTTTTTTTTGGTGCTATCATAAAGCTTTGTATCGGCTAAGTTCACGAGTTGGAGATAAGCGGACTCGAACCAGTGCAGACATATCCAAAATGACATTACGAACCTGTTCCAACTTCCGGAATTCCATTCCGACCCTGATAGCCTATTTTCCAATGCCGATCGGAAATCGCCAAAAACTAACTTTCGCCAATTCAAGCCTAATTCTACACCGAACATCACAAAATTATTTTGAACACACTCCTAAGTCCCAAATCACCTAACGAAGCTATCCGAGCCATAAAATCCGCATTCCGAGGTCGTTTACCAATAAGTCAACTCTCAGTTGACTTTTCCAACTTTAAGGTTATTTTTAAAGACTAAGTGGTTAAACTCTCACTCCAACCATTTCGATTTCAATCCTACCAACTCTAACACATCAATAACAGTATAACCAGCCTATGACAAGTCAATAACAATAATTATAATGCAGGTTCTACGTAACGACCGACCGGGTCGTTACATTCTCCCCTTCTTAAACAAACGTTCGTCCTCGAACGGGTCTAGAAACATACCTGGAGTCTCAAACAAGTGAGGATATATGCTCTGCATCTCCCCCTCGGTATCCCAAGTAGCCTTCTCCACTGGCTGACCTTCCATTGTACTTTCACTGAAGTTATATTCTTAGACCTCAACTTTCTGACCTGACGATCCAAAATTGCTATTGGCTCTACCTCATATGACATATCACCCTCGAGCTGAACTGTGCTGAAATTTAACACATGATACGGGTCACTAACATACTTCCTGAGCATCGACACATGAAATACCGGATGAACACTCGATAGGCTGGGTGGTAAGGCAAGTCTATAAGCCACCTCTCCAACCTTCTGAAGTACCTCAAAAGGACCAATAAACCGAGGACTCAGCTTTCCTCTCTTTCCGAACCTCACAACATCCTTCATGGGTGATACCATCAGCAGTACCTTATCACCTTCCATAAATGACACATCCCGGAACTTCCGGTCCGCATAACTCTTTTGCCTAGACTATGACGTGCGAAGTCGCTCCTGAATCAACTTCACCTTCTCCAACGCATCCTAAATCAAATGTGTGCCCAATAACTTAGCCTCACAGGGCTCGAACCAATCAACCGGAGATCTACACCTCCTACCATATAAAGCCTCATACGGGGCCATCTAAATACTGGACTGGTAGTTGTTATTATATGCAAACTCCGCTAGTGGCAGAAACTGATCCCATGAACCACCAAAGTACACACAAGCACGCAACATGTCCTCCAAAATCTGAATAGTCCTTTCCGACTGCCCGTCGGTCTGAGGATGAAACGCAGTGCTCAACTCTACCTCAGTACCCATACCTCTCTACACGGCCTTCCAAAACTGAGATGTGAATTGAGTACCTCTGTCGGAAATGATGGGAACTGGAACCCCATGCAATCGAACAATCTCCCTGATGTAAATACCAGCCAACCGCTCTGAAGTATAAATAGTACCAACAGGAATGAAGTGCGCGGACTTGGTCAATCTATCCACAATGACCCAAATAACATCGAAACCCTTCGAAGCCCGTGGAAGCCCAACTACAAAGTCCATAGTGATTCTCTCCGACTTCCACTCCGGAATAGCTAACCTCTGAAGTAATCCACCTGGTCTCTGGTGCTCATACTTGACTTGCTGGCAGTTGAGACACCATGCTACATACTCAACAATATCTATCTTCATCCGTCTCCACCAATACTGCTGTCTCAAATCCTGATACATCTTCGCGGCACCCGGATGAATGGAATACCGCGAGCTGTGAGCCTCTGCTAGTATCAACTCTCGAAGACCATCCACATTGGGCACACAGATACGGCCCTGCATCCTCATAACACCGTCATCACCAATAGTCACATCCATGGCATCATCCCGACGGACCCTATCCTGAAGTACTAACAAATGCGGATCATCATACTACCGAGCTCTAATCTGATCATAAAGAGAAGACCGGGAAGCTATGCTAGCTATTACCCGCGGAGGGTCTGACAAATCCAATCTCACCAACTGACGCCTGAACATCAAGTGCTAAAGGTCGCTCTGCTGCTGGAAGGTAATCTAGACTCCCCAAACTCTCGGCTCTGCGACTCAAGGCATCAGCCACTACATTGGCCTTCCTCGGATGATACAAAATAGTAAGGTCATAATCCTTGAGAAGCTCTAACCATCTCCTCTGCCGAAAATTCAAATCCTTTTGCCTCAGCAGATAATGCAAACTACGATGATCAGTGAAAATCTCACATTGCACCCCATACAAGTAATGCCGCCAAATCTTTAAGGCATGGACAATGGCAGCTAACTCAAGATCGTGCACTGGGTAATTCTTCTCGTGCACCTTCAACTGTCTCGACGGTAGGCAATCACCCTACAGTCCTGCATCAATACCGCTCCCAAACCAACTCTAGAAGCATCGCAATAGACTGTATAAGAACCCGAACAAGTAGGAAAAACCAAAACCGGAGCCGTGGTCAATGCTGACTTGAGCTTCTGAAAGCTCCTCACACTAATCACAACATCTGAATGGAGCACCCTTCTGGGTCAATCTGGTCAAAGGAGAAGCAATAGAAGAGAATCCTTCCACAAAGCGACGGTAATATCCCCCCCAAACCAAGGAAACTCCTAATCTCTGTATCTGAGGACGGTCTAGGCCAACTCTGCACCGCCTCAATCTTCTTCGGATCAACCTGAATACCCTCACTAAACACAACGTGCCCCAAGAAAGCTACTGAACCAAGCCAAAACTCACACTTGGAGAATTTTGCATAAGTTTCTCCTCCCTCAACCTCTGTAACACAATCCTCAAGTGCTAGGCATGCTCCTTCTGGCTACGGGAATAAACCAAGATGTCATCAATGAACACAATGACGAACGAATCAAGGTAAGGCTGAAACACATTGTTCATCAATTGCATGAACGCGGCTGGGGCATTGGTCAGCCCAAATGACATAACTAGAAACTCATAATGACCATATCTGGTCCTGAAAGCAGTCTTCGGAATGTCAGAATCCCGAACCTTCAACTGGTGATACCCGGACCTCAAGTCAATTTTAGAGAACACCCTAGCTCCCTGAAACTGATCAAATAAGTCATCAATACGGGGTAAAGTATATCGGTTCTTCACTGTAACCTTATTCAGCTGCCTATAATCAATACACATACGCATGGAGCCATCTTTATTTTTCACAAACAACATCGGTTCTCCCCAAGGGGACACATAAGCCGAATGAACCCCTTATCTAAGAGTTCTTGAAGTTGTTCTTTCAATTCTTTCAACTTCATTGGTGCCATGCGGTAAGGTGGAATGGAGATAGGCTGAGTGTCTGGCACCAAGTCAATACCAAAATCAATATCCCTGTCAGGTGACATGCCTGGAAGGTCTGCAGGGAATACATCCGGAAAGTCACGGACTACAGGAACAGAATCAACAGAAGGAGTCTCACTACTAACATCCTTCAAAAAAGCAAGAAAATATTCACACCCTTTCTCAACCATACGTTGATCCTTTAAATAAGAAATCACTCTGCTGGGTACATGCTCTATAGACCCTCTCCACTCAACTCTCGGAACTCCGGGCATAGCTAAGGTCATGGTCTTAGCGTGACAATCAAGAATCGCATGACATGGAGATAACCAATCCATTACAAGAATCACATCAAAATCAACCATACTGAGTAACATCAAGTCTACTCGGGTCTCCAGACCCCCAATAGATATAAGACACGACCGATACACACAGTCAACAACAATAGTATCGCCCACCGGAGTCAAAGCATGAACAGACGTAACTAAAGCCTCACGGGGCATATTCAGAAAGTGAGAAAAATACGACGAAACATAAGAGTACGTGGAACCAGGGTCAAATAAAGCCAAAGCATCACTGTGACAAACTGAAATAGTACTTGTAATCACCGCATCTGAGGCCATAGCATCAGGCCTAGCCAGAAGTGCATAAATACGTGGCTGGCCTCCACCTGCTCGACCTCCCCCTCTAGGGCGGCCTCTAGCTGCTGACCACCACCCCTAGTTGCCTGAGTAGGTGGTGAAGTGACTGGGGCTGAAGTCGAGGGATAAACCCTCTGCTGATATGAACTACTAGGGCTACGGGGACACTACCTCCACTCATGTCCGAACTCCCCACACTCATAACAACCACCTAGAGCTGGAGATGAAAACTAACGAGAACCCCTGCCACCATGATAACCATTAGACGAATCATGCATAGAAGAACCCTGATAAGATTATGCTCGGGAAGAGCTCTGAGCTGGAAGGGCACTAAAAGATTAACGTCCCTGATGAGAACTGCGAGGACCTTACCCCGAAGATACACCACTGTAAGCTAGGCGAAATGGTTGTGCAGGTCTAAATGGACGAACTTTGTTGTGTTGTAACTGCCCTCTAGAAGGGGCACCACTGAAGCTACCTGATCCCCGAGGCCTCTTAGCCTCCCTCTCCTCACGCTCCTGCCTACGAACTGACTCAATGTCTCGAGCAATGTAAACTACCTGCTCAAATGTAGCTCCATACACTCTCTCCCTGGTCATCAAAATGCGAAGCTGATACGTGAGACCATCTACAAACCTCCTAATTCTCTCCCTATCAGTAGGGACAAACTCAGAAGCATGTCTAGCCAACTCGGAAAACCTATCTCGTACTGAGTAATTGACAACTCTCCCTGGCGCAGCTGCTCAAACTGCCTTCGCTGCTCCTCTCTGTGGGACTGAGGAACATACTTCTCCAAAAAGATTGTGGAGAAATGCTGCCAGGTGAGAGGTGCTGAACCAACCGGCCTACGCCTCTCGATTGCCTCCCACCAAGTGAAAGCAGCACCAGCAAACTGAAATGTAGCAAACGAGACCCCACTGGTCTCCAAAATACCAGCAGTACGGAGTATCCTTTGGCACTTATCCAGAAAACCTTGGCATCCTCACCTTCTGTGTCGCTGAAAGTCGGAGGTTGAAGCCTATTGAACCTTTACAGCCTACGCTGCTCATCCTCGGGCATAGCTGGGACTACCCCTGGTGCCTGAATACCCCGTACAGCCTGCTCAGGTGTCCGGGCAGCTGGAGTTTGAATGCCTCCCCCGGCCTGAGCTGTAGTGGCAGTAGTAGACATAGCAACTACCTGAGCTAAACTGGTGCACATTGTCAATATCTAAGTCAGGGTCTCCTGAAGACCCGGAATAACAATAGGCATTGTCGGTGCCTAAGTCTGTCCCGCTGGAGCACCCTCAGCGGGAACCTGGTCCTGAATAATAGGGGGATCCTGTGGTACTGCCCCGACTGTTGCACGGGCTGGTCCTCTAACTCCACCACAACCCCGACCCCTTGTGGGTCTGGCTGGTGTCTGGTCACCCTGATTGGTATTGCGTGTCCTCACCATCTGTGAGAGAATGAAACAATATGAGTTTAGGTTTCAAGAACCGATAGATTGGCACGAAAGAGTTCAAGAAATTGAGATTTTTTACTCATTTTCATGAATTAAACACTGATATTTTTATGAATTAAACACTGATATTTTGTTCCTTAATCACCCAAAATTGAGTTTTAGGGTCCAAAATACTTACCTCAATGAAGAACGATGATTTTCCCTCTTCAAAATCGCCTCCAAGATCTTTTCCCGTACAAAAATGGTGAAAAAGTGGGTATTGGTCGCAGAGGGTTTATTTTTATATTGTCCAGGGATTTCTTCACTGCGATCGTGGAACCATTCACACGATCGCGAAGGGCAAACCCACTGACCCTCAAAAGCCTCTACGCGATCGCGATTCAACAGGTCCTAACTACACGCAATCGCGAACCTACACACGCGATCGCGAAGAACAAATGGACCCCCTCTCCTCACGCGCCTATAACCCTATGCGATCGCATGAAGATCCGCGCGACCGCACTACTCAAACCTGCCAAACTATGTGATCGCAGACACACTTACGCGATCGCATAGAACAACTTTACCTGCCTCCCACTTTACTCTACGCGTTCGCATCAATTTCTACGCGATCGCAATGAACAAACCACTGTTGCACTAACACCAGAAAACAGCAGACTTTGCTAAGGCCAAAGTGCCCGTTAACCACCCGAAATCAATCCCGAGCCCCTCGGGATCCCAACCAAATTTACCAACACATCTTAAATGATCATTCAAACTTAGTTTCACTCTCAAAACACTAAATATAACCTCAAAACACCAAAATCACATCGGATTCAAGCCTAAGAACTTTGATATTTCTAAAATCTACCAACGATGCCGAAACTATCCAAAACAACTCCAATTGACCTGAAATTTTGCAGACATATCCAAAATGACATTACGAACCTGTTCCAACTTCTGGAATTCCATTCCGACCCCGATAGCCTATTTTTCACTGCCGATCGGAAATCGCCAAAAATTAACTTTCGCCAATTCAAGCCTAATTCTACACCGGACATCACAAAATTATTCTGAACACACTCCTAAGTCTCAAATCACCTAACGAAGCTATTCGAGCCATAAAATCTGCATTCCGAGGTCGTTTACCAATAAGTCAACTCTCAGTTGACTTTTCCAACTTTAAGGCTATTTTTAAAGACTAAGTGGCTAAACTCTCACTACAACCATTTCGATTTCAAGCCTATCAACTATAACACATCAATAACAGTATAACCAACCTATGACAAGTCAATAACATCAATTATAATGTAGGTTCTACGTAACGACCGACCGGGTCGTTACACTTTAATTCTATGATTGATATTTCTTTTACTTCGATTATAATTATTATTTTTGCTTTCATTGCTTTTTGTTTTACAATATTTTTATCATAACTTTTTCTACTCTTGTATTTATAAATCTATTTTAAATTATTATTTTTAACCGAGAATTTATCAAAAATTATTTGTTTATTCTACACCTTATCCTTTCCGATTTTCACGGTAGATTCACAATCAGTGGCGGAGGCAGGATCTTTATGAAGGGTGTTCAAAAATATTTTTTGTAGCTAGTAGGAATTTAACCTATGACCTTATGAAGGTTTTGAACCCCCTTGATCACTAAACTACACTTTTAAGTTGTGTTAAGAGGATTCAAAACTTACTATATAAAAGTAAAAAAATATATTTTTTCTTATATATACAATATTATTTTTCGGCATAGGGGTTCGAGTGAACCCCCTTCCGCCCCTAAATCCTCCCCTGTTCACAATAGGTATGTTCTGTTATATTCAATTCTTGAATTGTATCGGTCATCAAGTTTAAATTTTAAAAATGAGAGAAGACCAAAAAAAAATGAGAAACTTGTGAAAAAAGAGGTGTGTTTAACGCTGACATTATTAGGGAGGAGTGGGATACAGGGCACGAGCATTTTCCTGGTTGAATTCTTTCTATGTGTTTATTATACACCTAGTGGCGAACCCACATGGTTAATTGACCACCATTCGTCAAAAAATTATATTGTGTATGTAGGTAAAATATTATATTTTAGAGGTATATAATACATATTAGACATTCTTTATCAAAACATTTTCCACTTCTTTTAAATTTGAACACCCTTGAAAATATTTCTAGCTTCGCCACTATTTACACCCTTCCCCCCTCCCTCGGGCGATTTAGGAGCGGAACGGGATTTACCCGAATCTCTTTCGCCGAAAAATTACATTGTATATATAAGACACAATCTGTTTTTATCTCAATATATTAAATTTTGAATCCTTTTAATACAATCCAAAAGTATAGCTTAGCCTCCGTCACTTCCACAAGAAAAACCTCTTAACACTTGCATTTATGATGGGATTTGGCCACAGACAACATTAACAGTTTTTGTACTTTTCCTTATATATCTATCTGTATATATTTTGCTATGTTATTCTGGCTTATTTGGATTCTTGCTTTTTACTGGTCCCCTAGCTAAATCTTGTACTCCACTGAGTACTTAACTGTCTTCTCTTTCTTCCTCGCGTGATCCTTTTGGGGCAAAAACCTATGTAAACTAAGATGCTTTTTGTCGCTCCTTCTCTTTCTGCCTCAGCAGCATGAGTCCGGAACTCGATTAGTGTCTTTTTGGACAAGTATAATATAAATATATATAAAAAAGAAAAAGTTATCATTCTGTATATAATGCGGTTTTATATCGCGCTATACTTTAACACTATTTTGGTCGTTAAAATATAGCGTAGTTTAAAATAATGTTATATATGTATAACGCGGTTTAATAGTGCGCTATGCTGACTTGATGTGACAGATATGTATAGCGCAGTAAAGAACAACGCTATATGTGTGTAGCACAGTAATAAAATACGTTATACTTGTTTGTGGGCCTACCAATAAGTCTCTTGCGGTTAACTGACATAACAATAATTCAAATGGGTATAGCGCCCTTTAGAAGTGCGCTATACATCAAAAAATTCAGCCCCCCAAGCTAGGCATTGCCTTATTTAAAGGTGTTAGGATTTTATGAAAATCCATTCAAAAAATATTCTAACTCCCGTTCAAACTTTTCTTCTTGTTAAATTCTCAACCATTTTTTCATAATGTCTAAAGAGCGAAGAATAAAGGTTTCACTATATTATGGGGGTGAGGTTGTGGTGGAGAATAACTATGTGACGTATAGTTTATCTCCACAGTGTCATGTTAAATTTCCACTTACAATGGAGTACGATACATTGATATCGTTATTATGTAAAAAAAAATGAGTGTGAGGAAACGTTCGGTGAACCTTAAAGTAACCGGAAGATATCTGTATTCCGTCACTCTGCAAGGGGTTGCTTGTTACGCTGAGTTTAACATCGATAATGATGAAATTTTGAGGGATTTTTTGAGGACTCCGGATGAATACCGGAAATTTCTTGTAATCAAAATGTTGGATATGTACCTCAAGGTCGAAGACGCTCCCAAGAATGAGGTTGTGCATAGTAGGGATAACCCCCAGTCATCGAGTGATTATTCTGGAGCAATTTTTGCCGGACAAGTTCCTGATAAAAGAGTTTGCCTTGATTTAAACTTATCACCACCGACGAATGAGCAGCGAGGAAATAATTTCTCTCATGCTTTACATAATCCACAAGACGAGTGGTAAACTTCAATTTTTCTTTGTGTTACAATGTATATTTTTGTTGTATTGAATTTGTATTAACGCTCATATATTCCACAGGGGGTACCGGGCGGATATGAGTTTTACAAGTTATGAACCCACGCATAGTTGGAATATGTCTAGTTTTGGTGTGTTGGATCATGGTGGTCCATCTGGGAGTCATCACCAACATGAAAATGTCCATCATGGAATGTCATCACATTACGACTTGTAAGTGAAGTGATACAACTATATGGAAAGTATTTATTAATTTCAATAGCTTATTATTTTGTTGTTTGTGCAGTGAAAACGAGAAAGTTGAACCATCTGACCTCACTCAGTTTCCCGAAGACGACATATTAGATCGGGATCTGGCATATGCACAGAGTGAGGAAGAGAACAGTGATTATGAAAACAATGTCGATGAATCCGGAGACGACACACCCTTCCCTCGTTAGGATGGTGATGAGAAGGATGAGAATGAAGGACCTGATTTGATGAGGGAGTATGCTCCACTCCCCGTTAGACGGAAAGAGTACGAGTCCCAACTGCTATTTCATTCAAGGTATATTCCCTACCTTGATAATTGTCCAAGTATGCCGGATATGGAAGCTCTCACAAGGGATTTTGATAAAATTTGGACAGCAATGTGGGATGAGTCTAGACCAACGGTGCTGGCAAAGGGCATATTTTTTCCTGATAAAGCGCGCAAGCAGGGCTTGTAAAACGCACAACGTAAAAGAGTGTCGTGAGATGATGGTTAAAGAGTCAACTTCGGTGGTATACAAGGTTTACTTGCCGCAGATGGTTTCTGGGTTGTCAATGGATGTTGCGTGCGAGCAAGAAGAAAACAGGTTTGTGGGAAGTGGGTAAATACATTCCCACCCACAGATGTGAAATGGACACATTAAATGGGAATCACTTCAACTTGGATATTGACTTGATTTCTCTTGCCCTTATTCCACACCTCGAAGCGTCCATAAGGTATAAAATCAAATAGTACATTACAGTCCACCAGGAATATAGCCATACCATTACCAAAAGAAAGGCATTTTTCGGGCGCAAACGTGTGTTTGAAATTGTTTAGGGTAACTGGGATAAGTCATTTGCAGCTCTACCCAGGTACATGGCCGCATTGAAGCACTTTAACCCTGGGACGGTTGTTGAATGGAAGCTTGAGCGGAGTCTGGGAAAATCAGAATATATATTCAATTACGTGTTCTGGGCGTTTAAACAAACAATTGATGGTTTCTCGCATTGACGGCTCGTAATATCCATAGACGGCACTCATGTCTATGGAAAGTACGATATCAAGTTGTTGATAGTCGTTGCAGTAGATGCTAATGGACAGATATTTTCTCTAGTTTTTTATGTTGTGCCAATGGAAGCCAAGAGACGTGGACACTGTTTTTGAACCATTTGAAAGAGCACGTTGTCAAACAGCGATACGGTATTTGTCTAACATCTGATCGGTACGATGGTATCTTAAGTTTTGTGGAGAACTTGCCTGCATGGAAAAAACCTTATGCCTACCACCGTTACTGTGTGAGGCACTTTAAAGCCAATTTCCAGAAGTCCAACAAGGATCTGCATGATTTGATGTGGATGGCAGCAACAGACCACCAACAACATAAATTCCGGAGGCACATGGAATCTATCAGGCAAGAAGACGAGGCAACCTATCGTTGGTTACTGCGACATCACCCCGAAAAGTGGACTTTGCATGCGGATAGTGGCAGAAGATGGGAAATTCTGACTACAAACATGTCAGAGTCTTTCAACGGGTTATTGAAACCGGCAAGAGGATTGACTGTCACTACAATGGTGCAGATGTCGTTCAAGCAGATGGCGGAGAGGTTTGTTGAAAGGTCTCCAGCTTCAACGTCATTGATGGAAAGGGGTGTTGAATTTATGCCACTACCGATGAAGAGATTTGAGAAATACACGCGGCGAGCAGATTGGCGTTCATTTTTGCAGTATGATAACGAAAGAAATGTTTTTGAAGTTCGCACCGATATCCATCAAAATCGGAGAAATAATGTACATACCGTAAAATGAATCTACAAGGTTATGCTCTTGTGGGAAATGGTCCATCTACCACATGCCTTGCTCACATGCCATAAAGTGCTTTCAACGTATTGGTTTAGGGCCAACCAACTATGTTGATCAACAATATAGTGTTGTTGCTTACTTAAACACCTATAGTGGGCAGTTGCAGCCAGTGGGTGTTGAGCATTATTGGACGCCGAAATACAGGTGTGTAACAAGTCATATTTGCGTCGAATACAGATGCAGAAGAGAACGCGTATACGGAACCAAATAGATGTCAGTGATACCATTTATGCGTGCAAATGTGGTATATGCTCGCAAACAGGACACGACCGTCGAAAATGCCCTTCGGCTGGTTTGGATGGCGATAGTAATCAAGCTCGTTGTGGGTGTTCTTCTAATGTGCCCAACAGTTATTATTGAGTTTATGTTGTAATAAGTAGTTATTTTGTTTATGTTGCAAGATGTATCAAATAAAATTATGTTTGTTAATTATGATTTGAAATCTTCCGTTTCGGTTTTTTAAATGATAATTAAACTTATAGTAAAGAAAACCAATATGAAGATTGAAATTTCATAACATAATACTTCAACAACCATAACACGCAAAGTATAGCGCGGTTAAATACTATGTTATGTGAATATATATAGCGCGGTTAAATACTACGTTATGTGTATTATCTTGTCGAACTGAAAAAGTTGTTTTGTATCCGATAGAATCTTTAACACGCAAAGTATAGCGCGGTTAAATACTACGTTATGTGAATATATATATAGCGCAGTTAAATACTACGTTATGTGAATATATATATAGCGCAGTTAAATACTACGTTATGTGTGTTGTCTTGTCGAACTGAAAAAGTTGCCCGTCTGAGAAAAAGTTGTTTTGTTCTGACAGAATCTCTAACACGCAAAGCATAGCACGATTATATACTACGTTATGTGTATATATATATCGCGATTAAATACTATGTTATGTGTGTTGTCTTGCCTATAAATAACGGGCTCGTTCTAGTTATTTTATGCGCTCAACAATAACCAATAGCAAAACTTTCCATAAAAGCAAGGTTATTTTTACGCTTTAACAAATGGTTGAACGTATTTATGTACCAAGGTGAGAGTGCGGAAAAATATGCATGATGAATAGTTGTTAGGATAATGGTAAAGTTGGACGCCGCTACTGGCACTGTATGAACAAGTTTTATAGGGTTCCCGACGAACCTATTTGCAACTTTGAGGTATGGGTTGATGAACCCTGTAATCAGGAATGCTACAAAGAATCTTTGCAGCATCTTCATAATTTTTGTTTAAAATAGTGGGAACGTGAAAGACAATATAAACGAGAAGTTGCGGAGTTGAAGGAGAAACTGAAAGAGGTGGAAGAAGAAAAAAATAAATTGGAAGAAAAATTTAAGTGGTTGGAGCAGAGAATAATGGGCGGTAGGGACTAAACATTGACATGTATGTGTTTAGTGTACTACTTTATCTTTATGTTTCCCATGTCATGTATTTTCATTAGTTGTACTGAATTTTAATTATGTTAAGTTGTTATGTTTGTGTTCATGTTGTAGTATTAAACTAAATAAGGAACGGGGAAATAAATACGTAATGTGCATATTATATAAACATAAAAATTGTTGTTATTATTTACATCAAATACAAAAAAAAAAATCAATGTGTCCCGCATCCGGTGTGCTTCAACGCAGCCGCTGGCCTGAGGCGCATCTCATCCCGCCCCGACTACACTATCAGGATCATCCTCATCACGTCGCCTCTTTATAGCCGGATGCGCTGCAGGATGATCATCAGTGGTGCTGGCATGATCGGTAGAAGGGGTCGTTGGTCCAGTAGAAACCTATAGAAGAATAGTCAACTCAGTATAGGAAAGTATATGTTAAGTCACAACAATTTAAATTGTCTTAAAATGATCTCGTCGGGCTCCTGAATGTAATCATCCATCGCAGCCATGTCAGCATCACACGAAGGGGCCTCCGTAACGGGCGGGGATGAAGCGTTAATAAGAATATTAATAAAGTTATAGAAAATTAATGAGAAAGGTAAAAACAAATTTAAATTTAATACTAATAAAACCATACATGCGCCTGTGTTGATGAGCCATAACTCAGTCGGCTCCCACTATCCAAATCTCGGGTCGGCCGATCCTCAGCAATGGTAGATGGGCCTACGTAGTATGACTCCAAATCCTCTCCGGTAAGGTCCGTGCCCGTGATCAATAATGGACATGACAGGGTCACTTGCGAAGTCCCTAGAGTGAGATGCATCTCAAGGCTGTATGACGACATGTCCGGCTCATGTATGTCACCTGGCATATCAGCAGCAACATCATCAGCAGGGGCCTCAACGCCCCCTTGCAGGGGACCACCTCCTCGCCGCCCCCACGACCTCGTGTGGCAGCCCTGCCTCATTGGGAACCCCCACCTCGTGCGACACCCCTGCCTCGTTGGTACTGCCCTGGCTCCACATAATCAGGGTCGTGTCCCAAGCGCTGATCCTCTCGAGCTCGCTGCAGTGTTCGGGAAGCCACCTCTACAAACCGCCGGCCATAATCGTGCAAAGAGGTCGCAAGATCGCCGACATGCTGTTGCATCTGCAGTACCATCTGGTACACTATTTGTAGGCCGATAGCCTGCACTACGTATAAAATATAAACTACATATATTGCACTAAGTTACAGTTATATAATTAATAATAACAGAAAACATATCAAATCCTCGTTCCGCCTAGCGTATGGAACGTACCGATCGCCAGCTTGATGAATGTTTCCGACAACAAGTCGATTAACGCGGCGGTACCAGAAAGTATAGCTCTGAATAGTCTCCGTCTGGATCTGTGAGGGTGGGGGCGGAATCAGGTCAGCACGACGGTCCCAAGTATGGACCTGCACCTCTAGCCATGCTACAAATGCGTCGTCCGCCCTAGAATGATGATCCCGATGATAATGTGTAGGCTCCCATGCAGACCCCCTTGGTATATACTGCGGACGGCCAAACTGGCGAAGTGCCCGCTCCGTGGCATGATGCTCCACAATATCGAGGCACATCAGGGGGACGAAAGTGCTCCTAATCAGTCGGTCGGCCGAGCAATAATCGGGCAGGCCACCTATCAAGTCGTCGTTGTATGGCGTCCAGATGAACTATCAAATAAGAACATAAAATATGAGTATGCGCAACACAAGTGAATCAATACCAAGTAAGTTTAGGTACACATTTACCTATGCGCCCTCCAGCATATCCAACACATCCCTGCAAAGGGGGAGATTATGATGAGCATCATAATCTCGTGCATATCCACGCCGGAGAACCCACCTCCTAGCTAGAGGGAGAAACGGAGGTGGTACATTCAGAGGTAATGGTGGTAGAGGTGGATGCAACTGCAGGAACCGCTCCCAGGCCCAAACCTAACATACAAAGTTGACATAAGTTTAAGATAAATTTTGACTAGATAGAATTGGAAGTAATGAACAGACTATTCGAATATGTTATCACATGAGAGACAGAAAACTACATACGTCACGCTGGGTGCCCATGCTCGCCCCGCACAGATGCATGTACATGTAGGCGAGAAGAGCAGCACCCCAGTTGTACTGGGGTAAATCATCTAGCCGCTCAAGATGATGAAGAAATCTCAAGCTGACTAGGTTCCCCGAAGTGTTCGGGAACAAGACCCCCAAAACAGAAGAAGCAGTAGCAACCTCGTATACCGATGAATATGTAGCTCATTTGTATCGATGTCGGGGTGCAGTGTCTCCAAGTGATGTCTAATAGCAGTCAAACTCATGCGACTGGCCCCCGAGTGTGCAGTCTCGTCATGTGGTCTTAAACCAGTGAGCTGCTGCAATAAGTCCAAATACTGCACATGCGTCATATATCTCATATGTTGACGCAGTGCAATGGCCAGGCCATCAACGGACATACCATATAAAACCTCCACGTCCTGCAGCGTGATGGTGGCCTCGCCAATAGGCAGGTGGAAAATGTGCGTCTCCGGTCGCCACCACTCAATCAAGGCCGTGATCAAAGCCCAGTCGAGCTGCAGCCGCCCGATCTCAAAATCCTGTAGAATCTCGTATCCTGCAGGTGTTGGATTACACGGGGATGGAGATCTCTATCCCTCATAAAATCCCACACGTCCTCCACTCTCCTGGCGCGGAGAGTCTGGGCCAGTAACTCTCTCTCTCATACGTAGGGGGACCTGTGGTCGCCCTGTAACACTAATAGCTCATCGGAGTAAGGTCCGGGATGCATAGGCGGCACGTCTATGTCGTCTACTGTAAAAATTAAACAACGTTAATTGTATGTTTCATCTGTAAATTAATAAATTAATTTTTAGAGTTGTACAAAATTCAATTGGACAGAATATATATCTATGGGTTACAGAATCGATATTTGAGGCCCAGTAGCACCAACCTATCATTAATTCTTATGTGTGTCAATTTTAATATTTTCATAATTTTGTGTGTTTGTTTTATAAATTAAATAATTAATTTTTAATAATTTAATTCGACAGAGTATATATCTATGGGTTCCAGACTCGATATTTGAGGCCCAGTAGCACCAACCTATCATTAATTCTTATGTGTGTCAATTTTAATATTTTTATAATTTTGTGTGTTTTATATTTAATTATTTAATTGGAAAGAGTATATACATATGGGTTCCATGCTCGATATTTGAGGCCCAGTAGCACCAAGCTATCATGAATTCTTATGTATGTCAATTTCAATATTTTCATGATTTTATGTGTTTGTTTTATAAATTAAATAACTAATTTTATGAATTCTTATGTATGTCAATTAATTTTTAATTATTTAATTGGATAGAGTTTGTGTTTGATCTATCAGCATAAGAGATACTTAAACTACATGGATTCTACGCTAAAAGGCTCTACATTTTACTACGCTAAAAGGCTCTACATTTTACTCGCTAAAAGGGCACTAGTCTTTAAGCAAATAATTTAAACTGAATAAAAAGAAAAAAATACATTTTAATCACATAACATTCACGAAAATACATATAAAACAGTAAAAGAAATTTATTAATATTTTTATTTTTAAAAAATTATTTCTCAATTTTTTTTTACATATTTTTTTAGAACACTAATATCTTTGTCCGGATAAATATAACATACTAGTTTCTTAAACAAAACACAAAACAACATGGAAACACATTCATGAAAACTAATATGCATTATTATACGAGTTTTGATATAAACTAAATCGGAATACCTCGATTTATGTTTTTCGAAAAGTCGATTAGTTGAAAATTTGAGTCCAAAACGATGAAACCACAACAATAGAATACTTTGCTAGGATGTGGAATCTACGTTCTTATCGTTTTGTGTGACGGGTGGGGCCCACTATAATTTTTTTGGAGAAAAATAAGGGAGGGGGGGAGGGGGGCCACTGTTGTGGTTTAAAAATGGTGGGGAAGGCTTCTGTTTCGAATTGGGGAAGAAGGGGGACGGTTTAATAATGGGTATAGCGCGGTATGTAACTACGAGTATACATATATAGCGCAGTTATATACCGCGCTAAACATATCAGTCACGTCAACGACATATAGCGCCTCATTAAACCGCGTTATGTATATATAGAGCACTATTGAACAACGTTATACTTTAATGGCCAAAACACTGTTTAAGTATAACGCGGTTTAAAACTGTGTTATATATAGAATGGTAACTCTTTCTTTTTTACACACATTTATATCATACTTGTCCAAAAAGACAATATTAGGTTCCGAACTCCAACTGCATTCCCTTCAAGATAGTTGCTGAAATCTTGTACTAGATCAGTAAGGTTTGGAGTTTTTGCCATTTCCACGTATTGTGACGTAGAAACAGAGTCAAGATTTGAAGTTACTCCCTCTAGTGCACAATAAGTGACACATTTGTTTTAGGCACACCCATTAAGAAAATACTAAATTCTAGATAAAAATAATTAGTGTGACTAAACTACCCTTAATTAAATGTTGCAGCATAGTTAATGTGAGGAGTAAAAGACTTTTTAGGGATACGTACATAAGGAAAAAATTTCTTGATTATATAAATGGATACTTATTTTGGACCAAAATAAAAAAGCAAATTGGTCACTTAATGTGGACCGAAGGGAGTATTAAGTTCGGAATTTTAGTTCTTTTAAGTTACTGAATTTTAAATTTAGAATTTGTACATATTCAATGACTTTTTTTAAGACAAATATAGAGTTTGAATTAAAGTTACTGGATTCGGGCAAACCCGTAACATGTATAGTGGCTCCCTAGGGCAGCAGAACTGCAACCATAATTTGAAACTTAATGGTTTGGAATCCTAAATCTTTTAAGTTACTGGGTTATAAATTAAAAATTTGTACATAAAAAATGAATTTCTTAATCTTTTAAGTTATTGTATTATAATTAATAATTTATACCTAGTCAATGAATTTCTTAAGACAAATTGGAATTCTGAATCTTTTAAGTTACTGGGTTATAAATTAATAGTTTGTACATAGTCAATAAATTTTTAATTTATAACATTAATAATTTATACCTAGTCAATGAATTTCTTAAGACAAATTGGAATTCTGAATCTTTTAAGTTACTGGGTTATAAATTAATAGTTTGTACATAGTCAATAAATTTTTAATTTATAACATTAATAATTTATACCTAGTCAATGAATTTCTTAAGACAAATTGGAATTCTGAATCTTTTAAGTTACTGGGTTATAAATTAATAGTTTGTACATAGTCAATAAATTTATAAGACAAATGCATATGATTTTAGATTAAAATTACTGAATTGGCCGAACTTATAGGTTCTACTCTTCTTCCGCCCCTGAGGAGCCCAAAAATGCCAAAATAGGAACAAGGAAGATATTATTAGAAATGCCCCAAAAATCATATTCATAAAGTAGAAAGGAGCCAGATGCCTGAATACAGTTTCGGCCGAATCCAATGGCTTTACTCAAATAGTATACTTGTGTTAAAATGCTCATGAAATATATATAAATATTATTTAGAACATAATTATTATTATTTGAAGTCATCGTTCTAATCTCCCCAACTTACAAGATTAAAATCTTGACCCCGCCTCTGCGGGCTCCACCCCTCTTGTGATGCGCATCTGAAAGAAGGAGATAAATTTAAGAAGAAAATACAAAAAATAGATATTTCTTAATTAGTGAACTAATTAGATCTAGGTCTAGTTGAATCTCAACTTAGAAAGTCGAGAAGACTTTTGCACATGCAAAATTCAGGTCTTCAAGATGGAAGAGATATATAAGTCTTGAAACTTTCAATACCCATTTATTAGCCAATGATGAGAGATTATATGATATTTTCTTCGGTCTAAAATAAGTGATTTTATAATTGTTTTCGCACAGATTAAGAAATTCACCTTTTAACATTAATGTTCAATGAAATTGACCATATTAACCTTTACTATCTCACATAAACACCCATAACACATACTCTAACACTATTTACTCCAAGGACAATATAGGAAAAAGATAATTAATTCATTCTTGAAACCTGAAAAAATTACTTATTTTGGATTACACAAAAAAGACCAAAAAATCACTTATTTTGGACCGAAGGAAGTACTAACTCTTGTCTCAATTAATATTATTTACTTTATTTTGAGAAGTAATAATCCTTTGTATCATGTGAGTTTACTAGTGATTGTTTGGTTTATTGATTAACAAAAATAATTTTAGCATAATATTCTGCACAAGTAATTGGACTATATATTGGTAAAATTGTCACACAACTTAATATAGTTTTTGGTTATTGAACTCTACATATTTAATAACAGCATAAGTTATGCAAAATAAAATGTGAAATAAAAATTGATGTATTAGGATAAAATCTGTTAACCAAAGACAAGAAAACCCTTGAAGTAAGCAATTCTAACATATAATAATCCAAGGCCACTTTATTGCTTACCTCATTACATTTCCTACAATATTATCAAAAATATATTTATCATAATTTAATTTTAAATTTTCTAATATATTTTTAATGTGATAATTTATAACCACACAAATGTTTTACGACTTGTTTTAGATTAAATATTAAAACTCTTTTATTTTTTATTTTTATTTCGAGACAAACATGATTACATAAATTAAGATCTAAGGAGTTATTTTTTTTAATGGTGTGTCAAAACCTCAAAACCCTTATTTTTTACTCCCTCCGGTACAAAATAAGTATTTTTTGGCCTTTTTTTGTGGTTCAAAATAAGTGATTTTTCCCGATTTCAAGAATGAATTAATTATTTTTTTTCTACATTGCTCTTGGAGTAAATAGTGTTGGAGTATGTGTTAGGATTGTTTATGTGAAGAGATAGTAAAAGTTAATATGGTCAATTACATTGATAATTAATGTTAAAAGAGGGATTTCTTAACCTGTGTAAAAACAGCTAAAAAGTCACTTATTTTGGACCGAAATGAGTAATTAAAGAAAGTAATTTTTTCTTTTTTTTCTTTTTGGGATTTTGGAAGAAAACGAGGAAGAAGCATAAAATTGAGTCCTTACCCATGTGAAAAGGCACCTAAATATATGCAATACAATATAGTCCCTTCCTAATTTTTTGGGTACACTTTTGTTTACTCTTTCAAGATGGTGTAATAGCATATTTGGTCAAGATTTTGAAAAATTAAAAGAGATTTTTTTAAAAATAAATACTTATTTTAGACCGTTGAGATGTTTAGCCAAGTTTTTTTTAGAAAATAAATAAGTATGTTTTGGTAATAGTATAAATTATTTTTAAGAAGCAAAAAAAAAATAGTTCTTCTTATAAGTACTTTTGAAATCTTGACCAAGCTTAAATTACTGTTCTAATATTAACAAAAATATTTTTATAAAATTAATTAGTCGAACACAAACTTAATTATTATCGAGAGAAAACGACAAAAGTGAGGTATGCATGTGACTAATAGTATATGATTAATTATCTGTTAAACAAAATTATCTGTTTGGAATCAATGCAATCATCACATAACTACTTGATCAGTAGCTTAATTGTTTATTGACCCCAAATTATTCAACTCTATTTGTTTCTTTCTTATCAAATATCACTGTTAAAGCTGTCCCTCTTCAGATTCCAAGAAGATGCCACTTTAATTTTCTTGGCAATTAATGGAGCCATCTTGTTATTAGTCCAAAATTAATAATCAAATCAATTACTCTCTCCGTTCACTTTTACGTTTTGACTTATTATATCCCTTAATAAATAATAAATGAGACGTAAAATTTACTATGATACACACATTAATTGATACATATTTTATTGAATTTGAGAAAATGATTTGAAATGAGTAATAAATATTGTCTTGATATGCGTAAAGTATCAAGTAAAAACGAAAATTTATTTTTAGTATACATGTCGAACGGAGGAAGTAACTAAATTTTTCTTTTCACATCCTTCATTCTTTATGTCATTGTCTTGTCATTTTTAAACGATATTCTTTGTTACTATTTTTATTTTTTAGGTGGTGTATACAAAAGATAGAGACATAGTCAACATGAGCTGATGACTCACGGTTACTAGGAATTACTCGTTGAATATCAACAATTGCAATGATCTATTCTCGATTTCGCATCATGGTGAAATATCCTTTATCCAAATGTAAAGATTTAGCAAAAGGATTTACTACCTTTAAATAAGCTTTTCAGGTAATAGATTGGGCCGTTAGTTGGGCTTGGACCTTCAACTAAATGGACCAAGAAGAGTTATTCTCAAATTTGGATCCACATAACAAAATCAAGTGGGCTTTTGGCAAGGGTTTGCCCAGTGAAACTACACTAGCAATAGCAAAATGAAAGACTATGGTCCCTATGGTAATAAGTCAAATCACCACTTACCTCTTGTACAAATTCTTGAATATATATATATATATATAATAGTTCTTGAATTTTTATAGCAGTCGCCGTAAAAATATTAGGCGATTCGGCGTCCATCGTTCGAATTCATGAAGATGGCGTGGACATTAGCACACGAAAAATTGGAAATCATCCTAAATTCCTACTTAATAGCCCTAAAACGCCAAAAAATAAGGAACGGTCATGGCGAATCAATAAAAATTATTCTTTAGGTTGTTTTATATAGGCCCACACAATTTTAGACGATTTGGAACCCATCGCCCGAATTCATTAGAATGGCGTAGACATTAGCGCATGAAAAATTAAAAATCGTCTTGAATTCTTGCTTTATGGCCCTAAAATGTTAAAAAGAGGAATAATTGTGAAGAAATAATGACTATTATTCATTAGGTCGTTTTTATGGGCACACAAAATTTTAAGCGATTCGAAGCCCGTTAGCCGAAATTATGAAGATGACATGGACAATAGCACAAGAAAATTTGAAAATCATCATGAATTCTTGTTTTGTGGCCCAAAAAACAGCAAAAAAAAAAAAGGAACGGTCGTAGCAAAGTAATGAATTTTGTTCATTAGGTTATTTCTAATGGGCCCACAAAATTTTAGGCGATTCAGAGTCCGTCGCCCGAAGTCATGAAGATGGTGTGGCAATTAGCGCGCGAAAATTTAGAAAACATTCTGAATTATTATTTTATGGCCCTAAAATGCCAAAAGGAGGAAAAGTCATGGCGAAACAATAACTATTGTCCCTTAGGTTGTTGGGCCCATAAAATTTTAGACGATTCAAAGCCCGTCGCCGAAATTCTAAATTGTTTGGATTGAGTATTGTTGCAAACGATTGAGAATATCTTTAGAATTTATATCTCAATTTTAAGAGAGTCTTAGCGAAGATTTAGAGTTGGTTTTGGTTGGAATTTCAGATAGAAAATCGAATAGAAAAGAACACGCGGCATACAAAACACAAAACACATACAATAACATACTGTATGGAAGTTGTATGCAAAGTGTATGAAAGTTGTATGATATTGATATAAATCATGACATGCAACGGCCATATAAATTCCTACATTAATTCAATAGCTGCAAACTTGAATTCCATTGCTTCTACATTGACAAAACAACGAATACATATTAGTGTTTTAAAAAGATAAGAATAAGTGTTGGCGGAATTAGGATTTAAAGTTTGTGGGTTCAGAATTTTAAATATTTTAAAGTTATTGGATTTTAAAGTAATAATTTATACATATTTCATTAAACTTTTTAAGATAAATCAAAGTTATTGAGTTCAGCCGAACCAATAGCTTTTGTTCTCCCTACACTCCATCAGTGCCTAGAGACTTGTAGAACATCCTTGGCAGACTCCTAGGGCTCTTGTCGCGCAAGACTTACACCTTAAGGGGTCGTTTGGCACATGGGATAGGGACAATAATCCCGAGATAATGTTTGGGATTAATTTTATCTCATGTTTGGTTTGGGATACTAGCTAATTCGGGATAATTTTATACTAAAATGGTAGGATTAGTTATCTCATATATAAGGTGGGATACTTAATCCAATGGGATATCCTAGAATATTCCACCATTGTGCCAAACCACCCCTAAGTGACCGAGCGTACGCTCCGGATATGCCCAACGCACTGGATAAGTCACACATTTTTTGTACAATTATGTATATTTAGCCTTATTTTTTGTACAACGCACAGGATAAGTCTGTTCCGGTCTTATTTTTTTCTTATTGTTGTTCGCTTTATGATCATGGGATATATAAAATTATTAGTTTAATAGTTAATTGTTAACGAGTAACTATGTACAAATAACTATACCATTTATTTCTCTTTTAATGATGCATTATTGTATGGTGAGTTGTTTGTGGATTTATTAACTTGTTGAAAGCAAGCAAACGATCCTAGAGTTGTACTATATGAATTATTATTCCTGTAAAATTAAAAGTAATAATTTATAACTTGCTTCTCTCAAAGGAAACTCAATAATGAAAGTAGCGTTCTTTGAAGAGAAAATTTTAAATTATACAGTATTCGAAAATGTTTTTAGTCAATAAACATTTTATTATATTCTTTCCAAGATAACTTTTTTTTTCTTTTTGATGTTTG
The DNA here is from genome assembly GCA_005239495.1 of Nicotiana undulata. Classification (NCBI taxonomy): domain Eukaryota; kingdom Viridiplantae; phylum Streptophyta; class Magnoliopsida; order Solanales; family Solanaceae; genus Nicotiana; species Nicotiana undulata. The sequence continues at coordinate 60,730 of ML294150.1, forward strand.
TGTTGTTCGGGCGTGGTAGGTAATCCAAGAGCCAATCCAGATTCATGTCGAGTGATCTACTACAGAAGTCATTCATCTTTTTAAGAGATTAATGAAGCAGTATAGAAAGAAGAAGAGAGACTTGCATATGGTGTTTGCTGATTGAAAAAACATACGACAAAGTCCCGAAGGAGGTTCTATAGAGATATTTGAAGGCTAAATGTGTACATGTGGCAAACATTAGGGCGATTAAGGACATGTACGATGGATCCAAGACTCGGGTAAGAGCCGTGGGAGGAGACTCAGAGCGCTCTCCAGTACTGATGGAGTTGCACGATGGATCAACTCTTAGCCCGTTTTTATTATGGTGATAGATGAATTGATGCGGCATATTCAAGGAGAAATTTCATGGTGTATGCTATTTGCATATGACATTAATTAATGAGACACGCGACAGATTTAACGATATGCTGGAGGTTTGGAGACAGACATTAAAGTCTAAAAGTTTCAGGTTGAGCGAGACTAAGACGGGGTACTTGGAGTGCAAGTTCAGTGTCGTAACTCATAAGACATATGTGAAAGTGAGGATTGATATACAAGTAAGGAAGTTTAAAGTATCTTGGATCAATAATCTAAGAAAATGGGGAGAATGATGATGATATCACGCATCGTATTGGAGTGGTGGATAAAATATATGGAGGTTCGCATTTGGTGTTTTGTGGGACAAGAAGATGCCACCAAGACTTAAAGGTAAGTTCTGTATAGTGAATGTTAAACCAGCTATGTTGTATGGAGCGGAGTGTTGGAAGCAGTAGAAATGAGGATGTTGAGATGGATGTTGTGAATAGTAACGATGACGAGGATGCCACGGAGTATGCCACAAGGGATGAGCACATGGGGTTGCCACGTAAGAGCTGTAGAAGAATAATTCCCCCAAAACGTCTTGAGGATTATGTGTGGAAAGGAAAAAAAGAGTTTGTTACGCCAAGGGTATAAAGCAGCAGGCGTTAGGCAATGCAGGGTATAGGATTATTGTTATGAGTTGATCTTGTTCTCTCCCCTCTCTTCTTCTAGTCTCTCACCTCCTTCTATGTATCCCCAATCACTTCCCTTAGTATTTTCAGCAGTTCATATCTTCTTCTGTAATTTGGTTTATTGAGAATACACAATTGAGCTGTAGTTGAGTATTAATCTTTGCTAATACAGTGTGATAATTTGAGTATTGTTACATTGGTGCTTTTATCCAGAGGTCGCCATGGATGACCAAAAACTACAGTCACTCGTGGATGAATCGATGTAAGTGGTGAAGGCCTCATTTGCTAGGGATTTGGCGGACATCCGTTCTATGTTAATGGAGGTTATTGGGAGAAAAACAGTGGATGGCAACCAAGCTCCGGCAACTGCGACGCGTCGTCACAAACCAGCTTCGGTGGAGATAAGCCGTTTTCGTGGAGACAATCCAGAGGCTTGGATTTTCCAAGTGGAACGATACTTTGATTTTTACAAAATCGAGGAAAACCAACAATTATCACTCGCCTCGTTTTACCTCGACGGTGATGCATTAGAGTGGTACCGGTGGCTTTTTCAGAACAAACAACTCGTTGATTTGGAGCATTTCGCTTCGAAGGTGCGTGTCCGTTTCCGTCAGAAAGGTTTAGAGTCTGCTGAGGGACGACTGGCGAAGCTCCGTCAAACGACCACCGTGTCAGATTTTCAGGCCAGATTCGAAACAATAGCAAATGAGACCGACGACATAACTGACAGTCGTATGGTACGTCTCTTTATTTCTGGGCTTCGTGAAGATATTAAAACCTCTGTTTTGGTTCATAAGCCCAATAGCTATGAGGAAACACTTGATCTAGCACATATCCATGAACGTCGGATCCAAGCTGAAAAGGGACCCGTTCGGCCTGCTTTTGCAAAAACTCCACCCCTTTTGCCCACCCCTTCATCTTCCCTAAATCATAATCCCTCTTCATCCACAAATCTTAACGTTGCTCCAACTCCCATATCGACTCGACCACCTCTCAAACGATTATCCCATGCTGAAATTCAAAGTCGCCGTGAGCGTGGCTTGTGTTTTTATTGTGACGAAAAGTTTACAGCTGGTCATAAATGCAAGACTCCACCGCAGCTACTATTGCTCACTGATGGATCAGATATAGCAATCGATATGTTCGATAGTCTCATCTTTGACGAAGTCCTCGCAGAAGAGATGCAGTGCATGGAATTACAAGAGCACTCCTCGATTTCTTACCATGCCTTAACAGGAGGAATTTCTCCATCAACTTTGCGATTTACAGGGCAGGTGAATGGAACTACAATTCAGGTTTTAGTTGACGGAGGGAGCACCCATAATTTCATGCAACCGCGAGCTGCTAAGCATCTTCAGATCCCTATTGAAACAATTCCTAAATTCTCTATTATGGTGGGAAGTGGGCAACGTTTACAAAGTGAGGCAGTATCCAAGAAGGTTACTTTACTTATTCAAGGAAGCTCTGTGATAGAGGATTTGTACGTTTTGCCCTTCCATGGTGCGGATATTGTTCTAGGGGTAGCTTGGTTGGCAACGCTTGGACCGGTCCTTACGGATTATGCGACACGAGTGTTTGAATTCACATTGAATGGGTCCAGAGTATCTTGGCAAGGTGATTGTCCCACTGATGTACAACTAGTACAATTGCATAGCTTGAGACGGATGGCAGCAACTGATGTTATCGCTTCTTTCTTTTGTTTGGAGATGGTTGCTGAAGAAAAAGAAAGGACGGGGAAGACGACAACAGACTTGGTAGCACTTTTGGAGTCTTATGAGAACGTATTTCAGAAGCCAGTAGGCTTACCTCCTTCACGTACCCAAGATCATGCAATTCATCTCAATTCGGATGCACAACCAGTGAACGTGAAGCCTTATAGATACCCATACTTTCAAAAGCAAATTATGGAGCAACTCGTAGCTGATATGCTTAAGGAAGGGGTGATACGACCGAGCACTAGTCCCTTCTCTTCTCTATTACTGCTAGTGCGGAAGAAGGATGGCACGTGGAGATTTTGTGTCGAGTACCGCGCACTTAATGCAATCACCATCAGGACCGCTTTCCAATCCCGACTATAGATGAGTTGTTTGATGAACTACATGGTGCACAGTATTTTTCGAAATTGGACCTTCTTTCTAGGTACCATCAGATTCGTGCCAGGCCTGAGGATGTGGCTAAAACGGCATTTCGCACGCATGATGGTCACTCCGAGTTTCTAGTAATGCCCTTTGGATTGACTAACGCTCCCTCCACCTTCCAGGCAACAATGAATGAGATTTTCAGACCTTACTTACGGCGCTTTGTATTGGTTTTCTTCGACGATATATTGGTTTACAATCCAACGTGGGGTGAACACTTGAATCATTTGGCTACCATCCTCCAGTTGTTGCACCATCACAAATTAGTAGCCAAGCATTCTAAATGCTTATTTGGGCAACCCTCGGTGGAATACTTGGGACACATTATTTCGGCGCAAGGCTTGGTAGTAAATACTGACAAGATTGAGGCTATTCAGCAATGGCCTCCACCTCAGTCCGTGAAGGAAGTTCGGAGTTTTCTGGGACTAGCTGGCTACTACAGGCGTTTCATACACCATTATGATGTTATTGTTGGGCCCCTTTCTGATTTGTTGCGCAGGGACTCATTCAAATGGACAGATATAGAACAAAGTGTTTTTGATGCTTTGAAGGCCAAACTGGGATGTACTCCAGTCTTAGCATTGCCAGATTTTAGCCAAGGATTTCAGGTGGAAACAGATGCCTCTGGATTAGGCATTGGTGCAGTACTTTCACAACATGGCCACCCGATTGCTTATTTCAGTCAAAAGTTGAGTTCACGCATGCAGCGAGCTTCTACCTACCATCGGGAAATGTTCGCCATCACCCAAGCGGTTGGAAAATGGCGGCAGTATCTCCTAGGACGGCAGTTTACTATATTCACTGATCAGCAATCCTTAAGAAATTTAACTACTCAAACGATCCAAACACCAGAACAACAAAAATGGTTGACTAAGTTGGTGGGCTATGATTTCCGGATTGTATACAGACCCGACAAGCATAACATTGCAACTGATGCACTATCTCGTACTCCGGAGGCGGTTATGGCCATCACTGTCTATTCGTTTGCTATAGAGCAGGAGCACAAGCAACTAAATCAGTCACACCCTGAGCTACTAGCCATCCAAAAGGCTTTGACTGAAGGTGATGTAGCGTATGAGGACTATCACTTTAGAGAAGGTCTATTGTTCTACAAGGGTAGATTGGTTATACCCTCTGATTCTCCATTGCGCCAGAAGTTGCTGTATGAATTTCATGCCACAGCCATAGGTGGTCACGCGAGAATTGCGCGCACTTATCATCAGTTGGATTCCAATTTTTTTTTGGAAACACATGCGCAAGGATATTCATGCCTACGTTGCGGCCTATCAGATTTGCCAACAAATGAAGGACTCTAACTTCCATCCCGCGGGGTTACTACAACCCTTGCCAGTTCCGGATCAGGTATTCGAAGACATTGCCATGGACTTCATTACATGCCTTCCTAGTTCCAAAGGAAAGACTACGATTATGACAGTGGTGGATCGTCTCACCAAGTATGGCCATTTTATAGCTTTGCCCTCTACTTTCTCATCTTGTACTGTAGCAGAAGCGTTTATCGTAGGGGTGATCAGACTACATGGTCCTCCTCGTACCATCGTCACAGATAGAGACCCCGGGTTTATCCACTCTTTTAGGAAGGAAATTAATCATTTGCAGGGATCGACCTTGGTTATGAGTACCGCTTATCACCCCCAAAGTGATGGGCAATCAGAGGCCCTTAACAAGTGTGTAGAGCAATACTTGCGATACTATGTTGCAGAAGTACCTTCTAAGTGGGTAGCTATGTTACCATGGGCTGAATTCTGGTATAATACTGCTTATCAAACATTTGCGGGCATGACTCCTTTTCAAGCCTTATATGGAAGGGAGCCTCCTACCATTGCTCGTTATATTTTGGGAAGTACTGCTAGCGACTTGGTCGAGTCTTATTTGCTGCAGCGAGATGAAGTTCTGCAAGTTCTCAAATCCAATTTATTGAAGGCTCAACACCGCATGAAGACTTTAGCAGACAAGTCCCGAACAGACATCGCTTTTGACATAGGAGAGTGGGTGTTTGTCAAAACCTTATAGACAGATCTCCCTACGTCTGCAACGCGATCACAAGTTGGGCAGGAGGCATTTCGGGCCTTACAAGGTACTGAAACGCATTGGCACCGTTGCATATCGATTGGAATTACCTGAAGTTGCCAAAATTCACTCTGTCTTCCATGTTTCTATGTTAAAACGGTGTGTTGGTACCCCTGATCAGCAGGTGACACCATTACAGTTGGTTGATTCACCGCCTCGTGACGAGCCAGTTAACTCCAACCTTGAGGACAAGGTTGTTTTTTAGGATGGGAGTATTGTTGTGAATAGTAACGATGACGAGGATGCCACGGAGTATGCCACAAGGGATGAGCACATGGGGTTGCCACGTAAGAGCTGTAGAAGAATAATTCCCCCAAAACGTCTTGAGGATTATGTGTGAAAAGGAAAAAAAGAGTTTGTTCCGCCAAGGGTATAAAGCAGCAGGCGTTACGCAATGCAGGGTATAGGATTATTGTTATGAGTTGATCTTGTTCTCTCCCCTCTCTTCTTCTAGTCTCTCACCTCCTTCTATGTATCCCCAATCACTTCCCTTAGTATTTTCAGCAGTTCATATCTTCTTCTGTAATTTGGTTTATTGAGAATACACAATTGAGATGTAGTTGAGTATTAATCTTTGCTAATACAGTGTGATAATTTGAGTATTGTTACAATGGATAAGGCATACTAGGAGAGATATGATTAGGATCGAAGATATTCGGGACAAGGTAGCCTTCGTGGCTGATAAGATGGAGGAAGCCAGGATGAGTTGGTTCAGGCATATGAAGAGAAGATGCACAAATGCCTCAGTGAGGAGGTGTGCGAGGTTGGCAATTGTGGGTCTAAGGAGAGGTAAAGGCAGGCCGAAGAAGTATTGGGAAGAAGTGATTAAACATAACATGGTACATCTTCAGCTTACCATAGATATGACCCTATATAGAAGGATATAGAGGCCGAGGATTAGGATAGAAGGTTAGTAGGTAATCGAATTTGGGATACCATATTTGTTCCATATTTTCCATATTATTATTATTATTATTATTCTCATATTATCTTATTCTTCAATTTATATGACTATATGTAATTTCTCTTGCTTCGATTTTCTTAAAGCTTTGTTATTTCATTGTTATTATTGTTCCTGTCTTTATAATTTTTACATGGCTTTTTCACTAATATTTTCTGGTTCAAATCTACTGAGAAATGCTTTTCTTGAGCCCAAGGTCTTAGAATCAGCTTCTCTACCTCCACAAGGTAGGGGTAAGGTTTGTGTACACATTACCCTTCTCAGACCTGTGGAAAATACACTGAATATATTATTGTTGTTATTGTATGATATCTTATATACCTTTGTTTTATTCATAGTTATGTTAAAATGTTTGCAACTGTGGTAAAATTTTCAACGCATTATGTTATGATTAAGACATTTCTTTAACCATATTCAAGTTTGGAGGCTGAAGAACACCGAGTAGACTTGTCTTTCTCTTTGAAAAGAAAAAAGGCAAAACCTAACTGACATTAGTCAAGTCTTTGGGGTCCGCTAGAGGAATTCCTTTTTTTCTTCTAACAAAGATTTTTCCATAACTTTCTGACAACAACGAAAGTGACAAATGAGACTGGAGCAAAAAGGGAGATCAACTTATCACTATTTTTGAAGTCTCAAGAGTCCCATTTTAACCTTTGTTGTTGCGCAGACTCTATAAAATGATGCCGCATCCGTGTCGGATACTCTAAAAATACATTATTTTTGGAGGATCCGACATGCACCCGGCAACATTTTCGGAGAATCCGAGCAACATATATTATAACTAACCACGCCTAGTTCTTTCTGATTTCCAAAGTACTAATGGAGAAAGCCTTCACCTCTTTTCTCTTGTTGTTTCAGTTTCTTGTGGCAAGTTTAGCCATGACTCACACCAACATTACCACTGATCAATTAGCTCTTCTTTCCTTCAAATCCCAAATCATTTCAGACCCCTTTCACTTGTTGGATAAAAGTTGGTCTCCAGCCACTTCTGTTTGCCATTGGTTTGGAGTCACTTGTGGTTCTCGCCACCATAGAGTGAAGTCGTTAAAAATTTCCAACATGGCTCTTACAGGCAGAATTCTCCCTGATTTCGGAACTCTCACATTTCTTTGTTTCTCTTGACTTGAATAGCAACAATTTCTATGGAAATTTACCTCAAGAAATGGCACGTTTGCATCGGTTAAGGTTTGTTAGACTTGGTTTTAACAACTTCAGCGGGGAGGTTCCTTCTTGGTTCGGGGTCTTGCAACAACTTCAAGTTCTAACTCTAAGGAATAATAGTTTCAATGGTTTCATCCCCTCTTTGTTTTCTAATATTTCCAAGCTTCAAACTTTGGATTTGAAATTCAATTCCTTAGAGGGCCAAATCCCAAAAGAGATTGGAAATCTTAAAAATCTAATGTTTTTAAATTTAGGTGTAAACAAGCTTAAAGGTTTTATCCCTCCATCTCTCTCGAATGCGTCAATGTTGGTGAGTGTATATCTTTCTTACAATTTCTTACAAGGAAACATCCCAACAGAGATTGGCAATCTTCAAAACCTAAACCATTTGGCAATAGAACATAATCAACTTACAGGTTCTATACCATTCTCGATTTTTAATATCTCGAGACTTGAATCCATCGCATTTACAAATAATACCTTATCAGGAAATCTTCCAACTGATATGTGTGATCGTCTTCCAATGCTCGAAAAGCTTTATCTAAGTATGAACAAGCTACGTGATCATATGCCTGTAAGCTAACCAAACTGTTCGAAACTTCAAATGTTATCTGTATCAGTGAACGAGTTTGATGGACCCATACATGGTGAAATTGGACATTTAAGTAACCTGCAGAATCTGTATCTTGGACGTAACCATTTTGAAGGTTTGGAATTGAATGTTAGATTGTAGTGTTTTCTTCTAACTATGAAAAATTTCATCACATCTGAGTTATATTGCAGGGACAATTCCAATCTCCATATTCAATATCTCCTCGCTGCAGGTGTTGTCACTTGGACGCAACAATCTCTTTGGGTCCTTGCCATGGGAGGTTGGCAACTTGACCAAATTACAGATTCTTGATCTTAATCAAAATATGCTAACAGGTATGTATATAGTCAAAAAGGAGTAGGGAAATTAAGGTACTGCAGCTAGCTTGCTATGGCTGAACTAAAAGGGCAGCCGGTGCACTAAGCTCCCGCTATGCGCGGGGTGGAAGACCTCGACCACAAGGGTTTATTGTACGCAACCTTACCCTACATTTCTGCAAGAGGTTGTTTCCACGACTCGAACCCGTAACTTCTTGGTCACATGGCAATAACTTTAACAGTTGCTATGGCTAAACTAACAAAGTAAAATCATTACTAGCAGTGACGGAAGCAGGATTTTCACCAAGGGGATATAAAATAAGAAAAATAAACATGCGATAAAGCTAAGGGAGTTCAGAAAAATTACCTTACATACACAGTATAATTTTCAGCGAAGACTTAACCCCCTTCAGCCCACATAGCTCACCCCCTTGTTCCTTAATTACTGATACATACATACATTGGCAGGTGAAATACCGAAAGAGGTAAGCAATCTCATTGAGTTGGATGGAATTGATCTGGGTTTGAACAAGTTTGCTGGTTCACTTCCAACGGAAATCTTCAACATATCAGGGATAACAGTGATTGATCTTCTAAACAATAATCTGACAGGAAACCTCCCATTGAACATAGGTTCTATGTTACCCAACATTGAAGGTCTTTATCTAGGTCGCTTAAATCTATTTGGGACTATACCAGATTCTATCTCCAATTGTTCCAAGCTCAACACTCTAGATGTTGCTGGAAATAGACTCACTGGTTTGATACCAACATCTCTTGGATATTTGACTCATCTAGAGTACCTACTCTTGGATGGAAACAATTTAGTGAGCGACTCTACGTTAAGCTTCTTGACTTCCTTATCAAATTGTAGAGATTTAGATTTCTTTCTTTATCTTTGAACCCTCTAAATGGTGTACTTCCAGTCTCCTTAGGGAACCTTTCCAGTACTTCTCTTCTAAGGATTAACGCTGCTGGTTGCAGAATTAAAGGGGAAATTCCAAAAGGAATTGGAAACTTAAGCAGCTTATTAGACCTCGATCTTTCTGAAAACGACATAATTGGATCAATTCCCACAACAATTAGCAACTTGAGATTTCTTCAGAGCGTTAATTTGAGTCACAGCAAACTTTCTGGATTTATTGGAGATGATCTATGTAAATTGCAAAACTTGGTTTATTTATACTTGACTCAGAATCAACTTTCAGGATCTCTTCCTAATTGTTTGGGGAACTTAATTTCCCTTCGGGAGATATTTCTAGGTTCCAACAAATTGCGTTCAAACATACCAGCAAGCTTAGGGAATCTCAGAAATCTCTTGAAGCTAGACTTATCCTCATGCAACTTGGATGGCCCTTTACCTCCGAAAATTGGAAACCTAAAGGCCGCGATATATATGGATCTATCAATGAATACATTCTCAAATGAAATTCCTAGAGAAATTGGTGGCTTGCAAAATCTAATGCACTTATCTTTGAGAGACAACAAATTACAAGGATCAATACCTGACTCGATCAAAAGCATGTCAGCTTTGGAGTTTCTAGACCTTAGTCATAACAATGTTTCAGGATTAATTCCCAAGTCTTTGGAGAAGCTTCAAAATCTGAAGTATTTTAACGTTTCTTTCAACAAGTTGGTTGGTGAAATCCCCTCTGACGGTCCTTTCAAGAACCTCTCCAGTCAGTCTTTCATGTCCAATGAAGCATTATGTGGTTCTTCAAGATTCCATGTTCCGACATGCCATACTAGTACTTCAAAGCATATATCCAAGAGGAAAAAAGTACTACTACTGGCCGGAATTGCAATAGTTATATTAGTCCCTATGACCTTTGTGCTTGTATGGATAAGGTATATAAGAGGTAAAAGAACTGATCCTCAGCAAACAGCTAGTTCATCATATGACGTCTTAACAAGAGAAAGAATTTCATACTATGAATTGCTCCAAGCAACTGATTCACTCAGCGAGAGCAATTTGATTGGTTCCGGGAGTTTCGGCTCTGTTTACAAAGGCATCCTCAGAGATGGGACTCGTATTGCAGTTAAAGTGTTCAATCTGCAATTGCAAGCAGCATTTAGGAGTTTTGATACAGAATGCCAAGTTTTGCGCAACCTTCGTCATAGGAATCTCACCAAAGTCATCACTAGTTGTTCCAACCTTGAATTTAAGGCTTTGGTACTTGACTACATGTCTAATGGGAGCCTCGATAAATGGTTGTATTCGCACAACTACTTCTTAGACATCAAGCAAAGACTAAATATAATGATAGATGTGGCATGTGCCTTGGAATATCTCCACCATGGCTGCTCATTTCCCATGATCCATTGTGATCTAAAGCCTAGTAATGTCTTGTTGGACGAGGACATGGTTGCCCACCTAAGTGACTTTGGCATTTCTAAACTGCTTTCTGAAGATGAGAGTGCTTCGTACACTAAAACTTTAGCAACATTGGGTTATATTGCACCAGGTAAGTGATCTCTTAATTAATTGCTTTTGAATATTTCTCTTTCTTTTCTCCACCAGTAAATGCTGAATTTAAAATTGACTGATTGTAGAGTATGGACTGGAGGGACTAGTGTCAACAAAAGGCGATGTTTATAGTTACGGAATCATGTTGATGGAAACATTTACAAGGACAAAGCCTAGTGATGAAATGTTTGATATGTTTATAGTTACGGAATCATGTTGATGGAAACATTTACAAGGACAAAGCCTAGTGATGAAATGTTTGATATGTTTATAGTTACGGAATCATGTTGATGGAAACATTTACAAGGACAAAGCCTAGTGATGAAATGTTTGATATGTTTATAGTTACGGAATCATGTTGATGGAAACATTTACAAGGACAAAGCCTAGTGATGAAATGTTTGATGGAGATCTTAGCTTGAAGCAATGGGTGAGCAACTCGCTCCCACGGGCAGTAATGGAAGTTGTTGATGCCAACTTATTAACGCCACAGGATAATCAATTAATGAAAAAGTTAGATTGTGTGGTATCCATCATGAAAGTGGCGATAGATTGTTGTGTTGAATCTCCTAAAGGAAGGATTGACATTAAAGATGTCGAAGCAAGGTTAAAGACCATCAAGATTCAACTTCTTGCATGTTGAGCTTTGAATGAATAAACAAGTATTGTTTTCGGCTTGAGTAGGGAGTACATGCACGCAAGTACAGAGTGTAGGCAACGACTTTTCCTTTTGTTAAAATCTATTTGCCTAGTTCCTTTAATCAGTCTCCTATAGTTAGGATCTTGATTAGTTCCGATTCTCCTGAAGGAAGGACCAACATGAAAGATGTTGTAGCGAGATTAAAGATCAAAATTCAACTTATTGCATGTTGAGGAAGTTCTTATAATTCTTCTGTTCAAAAACACTTGTGTGTTGCAAATATTTGCCAAAAATATATATTTAGATTAAAATATGTTTTAATTTAGTATCTTTCATAACATAGAGAATCAAGGATATACTTCTTCCCTCTCAACTTAAAGTCTAAGTTGAGCAACATAATTGGAATTACACAAAATTCTGACTGCTGGTCTAAGCTAGGTGGTCAGCCCCGACTATTCCCTACTACGTAAAGTAACATCTCTTGACTAGTAATTTAGAATTTCAGTAAAGGAAAATTCACACAATGAGAGAATTCACATCAGAAAATCCACCAAACCACCCTGCATCTTAGAGTGCACCTTCTCATGAAAGTTCACAATAAAACAAGCACAATATCACCTATAGGGAGTAAGCATTTCATTCTATCAGATTTCAAGCAGGAAAACAAAGGTTCAGTTGTTCTAAGGCTCAGTACAACTGATTTTAGTAAACAGATAGCTTTCAGCCATATTGATTTCAGAACTACTGATATTCAATTCATTAACAAACGGACGGGACTCCTTTAGGCAATTGAGCAAACACTTTACGTGCAACAAGTTTCCCCGATTATTTTCCTTTTAGCATGCTCAGATGTTATGATTAGGAAAAACATTCAATGCATAAAGATAGTAATATAAAGAAGAGTTGGGGATTTCAGACCTGATGACATTGTGCGGTTTGAAGGGGTGTTTTTTTCCACAATTATCCAAAGGAAGCTCAAAAAATGAACAACCATCGTCCCACTATCCATCATTCCAAGATGTCATAGCAAGCACGTAAACAAACGGCTAAGCTAGTCTAACAAAAAGCAATAATATTGGGTATTTCAAAACAACTTGGTGAAGACGAGAGTGATATATACACTAAAACCTAAGCAACATTGGGTTATATTGCACCAAGTACATCTCTTTGCTAGCTTTTAATATTGATTTCCTTTCCTTTTTCCACCAATAAATGTTAAGTACATTTTTAAGTTGTTTGAATATAGAGGGATTGGTTTCAACAAAAGGTGATGTCGATAGTTACGGGATCATGTTGATGTAAACATTTACTAGGACAAAACTTAATGATGAAATGTTACAATGAGGATCTTAGCTTGAAGCAATGCGTGAGTTATTCACCCTCAGAGGCAGTAATAACTTTTGATTGTGTGGCATCGATCATGAAAGTGATGAATTTTCTGCAAGAAGGACTAACATGAAAGATGTTGTTGTAGTGCTGCTAAAGAAGATCAAGATTTAACTTCTTGCATGTTTAGCAAGTTCTTAAAAACTTCTGCTTCAAAAAACTCGTTTGTAGCAAACAAATTTTAGAAATTCTAGCTGCGACAAATCTTAATATTTCCTCTTAAAATAAATGTTGCAAGATTACAATTTAAAAAGGATAACAATTAAGATCTAAGCAAAATAATTGGAAAAACAATGTTAACGAGCTTAATGATATAAACGGAGGGTTAATTTCGTGGATGATCACTCAATTTTTATTATTGCACCAAAAATTATTCAAGTATTGTTGTAACGAAAAAGTCATTGTACCTAAGCATTACGAAAGTCAGTAAACTATTTTTTGTAATAAAAAGTCACTGAAGAGGGACACTAAGAGGAAACAAATGAGACATTTATGTATGATACTTAAGCGATTTGAGTGTGTTTGGTTCACAAAATTTGGTTTAGCGACTTTCATGATCCTGAGGTAAAGTTGAGTGACTCTTTCAACAACAACAGCAAACCCAGTGTAAAGTTGAGTGACTCTTCCGTTACAAAAAATAGTTTGATGACTAGGGTACAATAAAGTAAAATTTTGAGTAATCATCTGTGAAATTATCCCTTTAGGAAGCATCATATCTAGTTTTTGGAAAAACATAATTATTTGTTGTTCTTTATCACTTCTCCTTGCATTATACTTCGAGTTCGAAGAGCTTAGGATTTTATTATTGTTACTGGTTTTTCCTTTGTTTCTTTTTCATGTATAATTTTCTGCAGTATCAGATTTCCCTTCGAGTTCCTTTGTTACTCTTTTAAGTTCTTCCCCATTAAGGTAATGTTTTCTATGTAATATGCAAACTATCTACTAACAACAAACTCAAAGAAAAAAAAAATTGGGGTTCTATGAGAATATGATGCAAGATCCTGATCAAGCAAGAGGATACTGTCACTTTCTATGTTGGCATTATTTCTATATTCAATCCATTCTTGATGTATCAATATCAGTCCTTCCTTCCAAATGAGCATATGCCTTACATTTGGTTATAGAAACTAGTGGAGGACTCCTTTTTGAGTCAAACACTAATACTTGTATTTCTTTTCTTGGTCTGCCATTTGAACATCTTTTCCAACTTTTCTAACATCTAACACTGAGAATCATTTTTTTTCTTGTCATAGCGGGGACATTTGCTTACAAATGCGCAAAATTGACTTTTACAAAAAGTGTGATTATTACCTAACTCACCCATCTTGTGCCACAAAGTGGCATTGGCCGCGCTGCCTGTCTCAAAGACTGACCTGCCACTTCTCGCAAAGCAAGCAGTTCTGTCTGAAGTTGCAGTCTTCGGCAAAAATGTGAATACATTTAAGAAATTGGACAGATTTTAAATAACACATGTAAAAGCGAATACCTGATGCAAATCCTATATAATTTTCCCCTCATATTTATGGTTGCAAGAATTGGTTGATTTGGTTATCTCCACTTGCTCATCTTTATGCATCACATAACTTGGGAAATTTCTCCAAAACGAGTGGCTTCATCACTTGGATATCAAACTGATTACAAGGTAGTGGAACTAATTAAGTCTGCACACGAAGAAGACAAGTTAGGGAACCGAGTAACGGAAGATTCAAATAATAATGGACAATAAATTAATGTGTCCTTTATTTCTCACAATAAAAGTTCATCATAGAAACATCTTTGAGAATAAAAGTTATTAAACAATTGTAAATTAATAATCGTGAAAGTAAGGAGATCTTACCACTATTTAGAGTCTCAAAACCACATCGTTATTAGCCATGTCATTTTACTGCTAAATTATGCAATTATGGAGAAAACCTTCAACTCTTTTCTCTTAGCACTCTTGTTGCTTCACTATGTAATGGCTAGTTTAGCCAAGACCCACACCAACACTACCACTGATCAAGCAACTTTTCTTTCCTTTAAATCCCAAATTTCTGACCCCTTTCGGTTCTTGGATGAAAGTTGGTCTCCAGCTACTTCTGTCTGTCATTGGGTTGGAATCAGTTGTGGTTCTCGCCACCAGAGAGTGAGGTCATTGAATATTTCCAACATGACTCTTACAGGAAGAATTCCCCCTGATTTCGGAAATCTCACATTTCTTGTTTCTATTGACTTGCATAGCAACAGTTTCTTTGGCAATTTGCCTCAAGAAATGGCACATTTGCGTCGGTTAAGATTTGTTGAACTTAGTTTTAACAACTTCAGCGGGGAGGTTCCTTCTTGGCTCGGGGTGTTACACCAACTTCAACTTCTAACTCTAGTGAATAATAGTTTTGATGGTTCCATCCCCTCTTCATTTTCTAATATTTCCACGCTTCAAACTTTGGATTTGACATACAATTCGTTAAAGGACAAGATCCCAAAAGAGATTGGAAATCTTGAAAATCTGAGGTTTTTAAGTTTGGGTGGAAACAAGCTTATTGGTTCTATTCCTCGTCTCTCTCGAATGCCTCAATGTTGATGACTTTAGATCTTTCTTACAATTTCCTTGAAGGGAACATCCCAGAAGAGATTGGAAAACTTCAGAACCTAAAAGTTTTGGCAATAGAATCTAATCAACTTACAGGTTCTATACCAGTCTCGATTTTCAACATTTCTGGAATTGAAGTCATTGCATTTACAAACAATACCTTATCAGGAAATCTTCCTATTGATACGTGTGATTGCCTTTCAATGCTTGAAGAGATTTATCTAAGTTTCAACAAGCTACGTGGTCATATGCCTCTAAGCTTCCCAAATTGTTCGAAACTTCAAATGTTATCATTATCTAATAATGAGTTTGATGGACCCATACATGGTGAAATTGGACGTTTTAGTAACCTGCAATATTTGTATCTCGGACACAATCATTTAGAAGGTTTGGTGTTGAGTGCTAGCTTGTAGTATTTTCTTCTAACATATGTATATAAACATTTTTTTTTCGCAGGTACAATTCCACAAGATATCGGCATTCTTAATAATCTGGTGAATTTAGGGCTGGAGACAAACCATATTACTGGTTCTATCCCAATCTCCATATTCAATATCTCCTCGCTGCATGTTTTGGTACTAGAACACAACAATCTCACCGGATCCATACCAAGGGAGGTTGGCAATTTGACCAAATTGCAGATTCTAGATCTTGCTGACAATATGCTTACAGGTATGTACGTAGTCAAAAAAGGGTATGAAAATCAATTACTAAGATATTGTAGCTATTATATAGCTTGCTAGAGTGAACTTAAAAAACTACATTAACTCATTACTAGCAAGCTATTCCGTAAGAAATAATTATTAATCATACATATAAACATATATATATTGGCAGGTGAAATACCGAAAGATGTAAGCAATCTCATTGAGTTGGTTGAAGTTATTCTGGGTTTAAACAAGTTTACTGGTTCACTTCCAACGGATCTTCAACGTATCAGGGATGAGATATATTGAACTTCTAGACAATAATCTGACAGGAACCCTCCCATTAGACATAGGTTCTACATTACCCAACGTTGAAGGCCTTTATCTGAGTGGCTTAAATCTTTTTGGGACTATACCTCATTCTCTCTCCAATTGTTCAAAGCTCACTCTTCTAGACTTTTCTGGAAACAAACTCACCGATTTGATTCCAACCTCTCTTGAACATTTGACTCATCTAAAGTACCTAAGTTTGGAGAAAAACAATTTAACAAGCGACACTACGTCAAGCTTCTTGACTTCCTTACTAAATTGTAGACATTTAAAAGTTCTTTCTCTATCTTCGAACCCTCTAAATAGTGTGCTTCCAGTCTCCCTAGGGAACCTTTCTCGCACTTCTGTTGAAGACTTTCATGCTGTTGATTGCAGAATTAAAGGAAAATTTCCAAAAGGAATTGAGAACTTAAGCAGCTTATTTGACCTCGATCTTTCTGGAAACAGTTTAATTGGACCAATTCCCACAACAATCAACAACTTGAGATTCCTTCAGAACTTTAAGTTGAGTGACAACAAACTTACTGGATTTATTGGAGATGGTCTATGTAAATTGCAGAACTTGGGTTATTTACACTTGATCCAAAATCAACTTTCAGGATCTCTTCCTGATTGTATAGGGAACTTAACTTCCCTTCAGGAGATATTTCTAGGTTCCAACAAATTGCATCCAAGCATACCAGCAAGCTTAGGGAACCTAATAAATCTCTTGAAGCTAGACTTATCCTCAAACAACTTGGGTGGCTCTTTGCCTCTGAAAATTGGAAATCTGAAGGCCTTGATATACATTGATCTATCAATGAATACAATCTCAAATGGCATTCCTGGAGAAATCGGTGGCTTGCAAAACCTGATACACCTTTCTTTGAGAGACAACAAATTGCAAGGATCAATACCTGACTCAATGAGCAGTATTTCTGCTTTGGAATTTTTAGACCTTTCAAATAACAATGTTTCAGGATTAATTCCCAAGTCTTTGGAGAAGCTTCAAAATCTCAAGTATTTCAATGTTTCTTTCAACAAGTTGGTTGGTGAAATCCCCTCCGGCGGTCCTTTCATGAACCTATCCAGTCGGTCTTTCATGGCCAATGAAGAATTGTGTGGTTCTCCAAGATTTCATGTTCCATCATGCTACACAGGTACTTCAAAGCATAGATCCAACAAGTGGTATCAGAGCCAATGGTTGTCAACGGTTGAACGAGGTTGAAGACAGATTTAATGCGTGTTTAGATCAAGACGATAATGAAGATTTATTCAACATGCTATATGTGGAGATAAATTTACCATCACAATTATATTCAAAACGCCTGCTGTTGCATCTTTATTGGAATAAAACTCTAGCTAACCCATATTTTGACCGTTTTTAACCAATGTCAGTTTTAAGCCATGCCTACTTGCAACGTATGAGTTCCAATGCCAGTTTTAACTCATTATTCTTTTCAATGCATGAGCTTCTTTTAACCCATATTTATTCTTAACACGTGGGCTCCTTTTAACCCATACTTGGGCTTCTTTTAATCAATACTAAGATTTTCAACCTATAGCAATTTTTAATCATGGCAAGCAGCAGTGATGAAGATTAATATGTGAAGAAGATGAATCAACTTTGTCAAGAAAATTCAGGCCAAGGGGAGATTGTTAGGATTTTGCCCTGAATTTCTAATTCTATTAGGACTCTCTTTCTTGAAGGAATGGAAAAAGACTCCTAAAAGGATTAGAAATTCAGGGCAAAATCCTAACACTGGGATCTTGATTGGGACTGAGGCATAGTAATTGTTGTTGTTGTTGTAATTATAATTTGGATATTGATTAGCTTCGATTTTTGTGTCAAATCTCCATAAGGATTGACATGAAAGATGTTGTAGGAGATTAAAGAAGATCAAGATGCAACTTATTGCATGTTGAGCAAGTACTTAAAATTCTTTCATAACAGAGAATTGAGGGTATACTTCTCCCCTCTTAACTTGACGTCTAAGTTGAGCAACACTACTGGAAGTACGCGAAATTCTGACGGTCAGTCTAGGTTGAGCAACAATATTGGAATTACACGAAAATCTTATGGCCATATCTGCCGAAAAGTCATCGGAAGAGTATATGAATTATCGGCAGGAAAGAGACCATCAGAAATACATGCATCGCAAAACCTTTTTTGACGGCAAACCATCAAATTTTACGACAGATATTTCTAACAGCTAGGAGGTCACCCTCAATTATGTCCTACTATCACTGCAAACTAACATGTCTATACTAATAATTCAGAATTTCAGTAAAGGAAACTTCACACAATGAGAGAATTCACATCGAAAATACACCAAACCCCATCCCCATCTAAGAGTATTATACCTTCTTATGAAAGTTTACAAAAAATCATGCACAAAATTCACCTACTGGAAGCTCATTTATAAGATTTCAAACCACGAAAAGAAAGTTCATTTGTTAAGATTCTTTTAAGGCACAGTACAACCAGGGGCGAAGCTATTTTGGCCCAAGGGTGGTTAACTGACCACCCTTCGTCAAAAGATTATACTACTTACAAGGTAAAATATTGCTTGTTATTGATTAAAAATAGATTTTGAACACCCTTGCATAGCCCACTCGTAAAGGAACACCCTTATTGAATTTTTTGGCTTCGCCATTGAGTACAACTGATTTCAGTTATGCTCAAACTGTATCATGATTCCCCATTTAACAGTCTAAACAAATAGCTCTCAACCATATTGATCAGAATTCCACTAAAAGATCCATTCACACAGCAAAAGAACTCATTTAGGCAATTGAGCAAACAGCTTATGGGCAACAAGTTTGCCTGATTATTTTCCTTCTAATATACATAGATCTTGTGATTAGGAAAAATATAATCAAACTTTAATAACGATTTCAATGTATTTGTGTCCGTAATTTTTGCTCAAACATTATATTTATATTAAAAGTTCATTAAATAACACAAATATTAAATTTAAAATTCAGTTATTAGTATTTAAAGTCATTGTTCTAAAATCAAGAACTCATAAGGTTAAAATTTCATTGAGGCTCTTCAATCTAACGTGAAAATATTCATTTTTATCGGCAACAGTATAAATAGTTTCACTTCCTACATGTGAGCTAGGATTTTTTTTAAGGACAGTAAAATTATATCATATTATATTATAAGTGTGAAGACTTTTAGGTGATATTATTTTACTAAAATATCCTTCAAAAGCTAAGTGACTAATTTACCCTACTCTACCTAATAGTAATATTTTATTTGTTTCCTTCAATATAAATGTAATGTACATTGTCCATTAATTTGGTTGCAGGAAGAGAGAAAAAGCTTTGATAGAAGCGCGAGAGATGCTCGAATGTTGCCATATTTTCCCATTCTCCTTTAGATCTTTATGTTTTATCCAACATAAATTTTGAGATTCTAGCTAACTTTTAGATTTTCTTCTTCGTTTATCGGTACAAATGTACAGTTATTGTACAAAACCTTTTCATAGATTGTCCATTGTCTGAAATGCAATCATAGAAATGTAAATCATAATTTTCAAATATCAAAACTAAGCATTGAAAATTGATAGGGGATAGAATGATTCAATCTTTTTCTTTTGTTTATTTTTCATTGTTTCCTCATTTTTCTTTTGTTTTTCCCTCCCAAATATTCTTTTGGTTTCTTTTTTCCTGTTTGGTATGGAAGATAATATTTATGTGAAATTATTCGTTTGATAAGACTATATTTTTTTTGTTGGTCATATTGAATTATAGAAAATATGAGGTTAATTATGCAATATTATTTTTCTTACTACTATTATTCTTTTGATTTATTATACATGTTCGTCATTTGCTACCATCTATTGGCCTGTGTTGATATTCGTTTTACGAACACACACAAAATTAATCTGCACGGGTAAGTTTATTTCTTATTTGTTTATGTACTTTTACAAGTGTCTTGCTTATTTTATATCTGCTCCTCTTCTTGAATATATTTTCATATCTATATCAATGAAATTCGGTATTATTTTTTACGCATATTTAGTCTTGAAAATACTTGTTACTGTTTTGGTAGGAAGGATTGATCTCTCTATTACTTTATTTTTCTACTATTATAGCTATAAACTAATGGCATAATAGGAGGTAAAGTAAAAAATCACAAGAAAGTGAATCTAACTCTCCATTTTCTACCACACTTAATCTTCTTACTTAAAAAATAATTTAAGCGGGGGAATATTTATTAAATTTAATTGAGTTTTTGTTCCAGAACCTGACCCCTATTTAGGATAAGTAGTATTTTTTTATATTGTTGTAAAGTATCTTACAAATTGATTGAGTTTCATGGTTTTGAATCCTACTTCAATATGCACTTTTGTCAGCCATCATGAATCCTACGGGCTTGAATCTTCATCAAATCAATAGTTATTTTCTAGGTTAAGTTGTGACGTGTACTAGCAACATAATGGTATTTGTTTTTCGTGTATGTAGCAGTGAAAACGAAACAACCTCTCTTTTCTCTCGAGTAGAGGTAAGGTCTGCGTACACACCATCCTTTCTAGACCCCACTTACGAGTTTTTATTGGATCGTTGTTGTTGTTGTACGTAGCAGTAAAAGAAAGTGACTTGTACTTACTTTGAAAAAAGACGTTTGTCATTGACTTTAGTGTCCTCATCTAACACAAAAGATAGAAGGAGTATTTATCTCTCAAAATATAATGCATCATTGACAAAAATATAGTAATAATATTCTATTTGCATTCTTTTTCCAAAAAATAAAAAAGAATACATAACTTATATATTGAAACTTCAGTAAGGCATTGAGGACACATATGTGGCAGATATTATTTTTTTATCGAACTAACTAATAAGACCATCATTCATAAAACTTACTCTCTTTTTTTTTTTAATTTATTAGTTTATAATTCAAATATATTACTAAATTATAATATTTTTATGATCTTTTAAAATTATTTACTCATTGTTGGGGTACATGTGCAACGCGCGTGTCCAAAGACTAATAACATTAAACACATGAGAAAATGAGAGATTAGAAAAATTAAGTAAAAACAGAAGGAACGGCTTAATTATTCTGTGGATCAAAGAGCAACGTCATTTCACATTCATTATTTCACTAAAGAAAAGAGGCATTCTGGGCCGACTACTGACTTTATGCCCATCTGGTGCAATGACTTAGAAGCAAGCTACCTTGACTATTTTATAAAGAAATGATTTACTCATCAAATGTTGTAAGGGCGGACTGCTCTACATTCCATGACGCTACAATGACTTATCCTCTAGCTGCGAGACGAAATTCGATAGCCAATTGCTGACTTTAAAAACCAGCCCAACAATTAGCTCAATTCTTCCCTAATATAAGGGGACGGACTTGCGCACGAGCCAAATTATGTAGATGCACAAGAGTACTTCAAGGGAACCCAACTAGCTTGCGTAGGTGGCATTTATTTATCTTTCAAGTAATCTATATAAAAATTATTTTACTATAATAGCATATAAAAGTTAAACTTTATTCAGAATATACAAAACCGAGCAACTTCAGAAACGTAACTAGTTTGCATGGGTGGCATTTGTTGTCGAATAAAATGGGGGAGAAATTCAATAATAGCCCGATTTATAAGAGATTATTCAAGTTTTAAAAGTAATCAAAATTTAATTATTTTTTATGTAAAGATAAATCAGAACGAAAATACTGTTTAAAATCTGAAAAATACTTCAGTATAATATATATTGGAATTCCAGTATGATATACTGGAGTTCCAGTATAATATACCAGTCCAGCATAATATGCTGGAAATTTATATAAAAGTGCTAATCTCCAGTATATTATGTTGGAACTTTTCCGCGTGTTGGAGTTCCAACATATATATGCTAGATGTTCATACACATGTGCACCGATCTCCAGTATATTATGCTGGAACTTTCCATGTTGCAGTAAAATAATGGCTTTTTTTCTATAACTTTACAAATGCTGACTATTTTTAAATGACCAGTGCGAAAACTGACTGGCCCGTGCTATTTTTACAATATAATATTAGTATCTGAAGTTAAAGTTGAACAAAGTATTATAAAGTTTAAAATTTATGTTTGGACATTAATCTGACTGGACAAAAACATTGAACATTCATTTCATTTGGAGTACTTGTCAAATTTTATAATAATATTTTCATCAGAATTTCTAATATTGTAAACAATTTTCAAGTACCAAAACATTAATTAATTGTGGTCACATGCCTTGTCATTCCTCTTTTTGCTAGGCATATTTTATAAAGTCCCTTTAAAAAGGAAACATCCCTAACATCCACATGTTTTTTTACACTTTAATTTACACATCATTAAATAATTTTGTAATATGACCTGGAGTCTGAACTGGGCATCCACATATCAAATACTCCTATCCATTAAGTTGTATCTATCACATATCATATAATAATAGAAACTTTAACCATGTTAATAAGAGCCGCTAATTTTTTTTAAATCTAAATTTAATAATTATACATATGTTTACCATTAAAATCGGATAACAATTAAATTTATGAGTTGTTTTAGGGAAACGTGATTTTACTTTGCACCAATTGAGAAATATGATAATTAATGTTAGAAATTG
Source organism: Nicotiana undulata (assembly GCA_005239495.1). Lineage (NCBI taxonomy): Eukaryota > Viridiplantae > Streptophyta > Magnoliopsida > Solanales > Solanaceae > Nicotiana > Nicotiana undulata. The sequence continues at coordinate 83,628 of ML294150.1, forward strand.
ACCGTAAAATAAAGCAGACCAGTATAAAGTGCAACTTGACCCTCGAGCTAGATCTCCCTCGAACCGGATGAGTGTATAATTAAGAAATATGAACTAAACAGACGAACAAGAGAGACTAAGAGAGAAAAATGTGTTGTATTGCTTTGTTATGCGAGAATTAGATAATTACAAATGATTAGTACCCCCGTTTATATAGTAGAGGAATCCTACTTATAGTACAATTTTAAATACAGAAGAAAATCTCATGATAGGCCAAAACTCCCTCGAATATTTATCTTTGTTTTTTGCTTGATTAAACGGCTGTTGATTGAGTCAGACAGGAATTCTCTACAATTACACTGTGGAACAATTGAAGGGATGTGGCGCAGGTTAGTGTTCCAATAACCAATAAAAGGGCTAGTTCATTAGTTCATAATTTATAACTAACTCGAATATTTTTTATTTTTTGACTCAATTACAAAAAAAAATAAAAGAATAAACAAAAAGAGGGGAGAAATGCTACAAAAAGCCACTTCGGTTGGAAAATGCAGTCAGATGTTTGGGACAGTGTAAGTGATCAAGGGGTAGTAACTCATATAACGGGAGGAAACTTTACACAAAGTTCTATTACTATTAATGGGTGGCTCCGCGATTTCTTATGGGCACATGCATCCCCCCCCCCCCCCTTTT